>ML800799.1:194624-208251 GCA_009831015.1 Picea engelmannii
TCCAATTCATTTGCGATGAAGGATTTGGGTGCTGCAAAGAAAATCCTTGGTATGAGAATAACAAGAGACAGGAAAAATTGAAAACTGACATTGTCTCAGGGTGAGTACACAAAGAAGGTGTTGGAGAGGTTTAGAATGGAGAATGAAAAACCAGTTAGTACACCTTTGGCCAACCATTTCAAATTAACTAAGGAAATGTGTCCCAAGACACAGGAGGATATAGAATACATGTCCAGGGTCCCATATTCATCAGTAGTTGGCAGCTTGATGTATGCAATGGTTTGCACAAGACTAGATATTGCACATGCAGTGGGAGTTGTGAGAAGGTATATGAACAATCCAGGTAAAAAACATTGGGAGGTAGTAAAGTGGATTCACGGGTATTTGAGAGGTACTACTACACATGCATTATGTTTTGGAGGTTCAGACACTTTTCTACAGGGATATGTTGATTCAGATATGGCAGGTGATAAAGATAGCTGGAAGAGCACCACAGGGTATGTTTTTACTATAGGTGGAACAATAGTAAGTTGGATTTCAAAACTGCAAAAGGTTGTTGCACTTTCAACAACAAAGGTAGAGTATGTTGCTACTACAGAGGCTAGTAAAGAAATGATTTGGTTACAAAGGTTTATGGAGGAATTGGGAAAGAAGCAGGAGAACAACAAGTTGTACTGTGACAGTCAGAGTGCCATTCACCTTGCAAAGAAATCAGCCTTCCATTCAAGGACTAAGCATATACAGTTGAGGTACCACTTCATACGATCCTCCTTGGAAGATGGACAATTGAAGCTGGAAAAGATACACACTAGCCAAAATCCTCCAGACATGTTAACAAAGGGAGTAGCTAGGGAGAAACTGAGTTCTTGCTCAGTTTCAGTTGGTCTTCAAGAATGAAGATGAAGATGAGAAATTTTCCAGGTCCAAGAAGGTTCAGAGTCCAGCATATACAACAACAGTGGAGTTGTTGAGATCAATCTCCAAGTGGGAGATTGTTGGTTGTGGAGCTTGATTATCTTCCTGATTTAGAGGTCTTTTTCTTTCAGCCGTGTTTATACCCCATGAAGTATTTACACCCCAGAAGTATGTACACTCTTCCACGCGGGGGAGTGTAGAGGGGGGGTACCCCCTCTGCGAAGTCCGGGGGGTCCATCCCCCCGGATGGGGGGTCTGGCGGCAAGCGGGTCCCCAGCGGGGGTTCAGGGGTGAAGCCCCCGAAGAAAAAATTGCCTTACAAAAGTATATTGTAATTTCATTGTAAATCTGGACCGTTCATTATAAGGTCGCAGATCTAACGGTAGAGATTATGTTAGGGTTTTTTTCCCTAGATTATGAGGGAAATGTATTGCGGCTAGGTGTGACAGTGAATATTGTATTCTGAGAGAGGAGACTGTGAGAGAAAGAAGAGGAAGTTACATCGGGTTTTGCTGTAGGTTGTATCCCTTCATTTGTTGGATAATAAGAAAGGAAGGACCTGGCAATTTTTCTGGTGGACGTAGCCCACACTAGGTGAACCACGTAAATCTGTGTCTCTCTTGTATTGTGTGTCTTCTGTGTTTTGTTTCTGCATTTTTTTTATTTTATTGCTCTGCGGTCCTGTTCTTCTAACAGAGCTCATTCGTAGGGTGTGCTATTAATGAAACCTGTGGTTGCATCTATGGAATCCTCTCTAGGAAAAATGAGACTAATAAAGATCCATACCCAAACTATTTTTTCCTACCCGTTCTACATTTGTATATTTTCTCCTTAACGTTCCTCAAAAACCCTACGCTCCAATTGAATAATCTAGGCTCCAAGAAATGAATGGCATAATATATATGGGACTTGGAAGTGAGATGGGCACTAGTGCTTCCTGCCAATTTGGTGATAGCAAATAGGATGGATCATAGAGATAGATCCATCACGTCTTTTATGATGATCCTCCCTCCTACCAAGCATGACCCTGGCATGCAGTATTGGGAAACATATGCCTCTGTTAGTGGTGAAGTGGCCCGATGTTCGAAAAAAAGAATAGGTGTTCCTCTCCTCGAGAGCCCTATCAAGAAATACATATTGTCCATCTCAATCTTGAAAACATGTGGTCCTATTAAGAATGCTTGTTCATTATCACCCCATAAGTTGATCAAATATTTGAGCAACAAAACTTCTTTCCTCAGATTTTAGAGTTTGAAGTACTTAAGCAAGCCACAATTGTGTAAGTCCTCCCTCTCTTGAGGTTCTTGTAAAGAATCAATGTCATCAAATTATTTCTTGTGTTCCTTCCATTCAATCATGATTAGCTATGAGTAAAACCTGCAAATTCATCAATTAATCATCATTAACTAAGTTTTTAAAGAAAATTTGCCCCTTTTTTCAGGCTAAAAATCATTTTATTTTTATTTTTTGAGCCTATTTCTCCCTTAAAGAAGAAAACAAAGCGCTAGAAATCCCTCAACGCACATACCAGGGTGTTGAAATCGTGATCGTCTCTCCCCTCAGTTACTTGAGGGAGCACCGATCTAGTTCGACGGTCTAGGGATTCCCAAGGAGCCTAAGAACATAAACTAAGGGATGAAATGCAATAAAAAAACATGGAAATGAATGAGGAGGAGGAAAGAATGAACCTGATCCAGACGGTTTCGAAAATGGTTTCCCACAACCCTCGCAATCAATGCCCGAAAAAAACACTCCAAAAGAGCTAAAAAAACAAAGGAAAGGAGAATAATAAAACAAAGGTAAAAATGATTTCTTGCCCTAATTTAATATTTGATATGTTCAAATTTGGTCATTTTTTCCTCCTTTTCACATTTTATAAAGTTTATTTTTGTGTTTTTTGTCATTTTTGAGAAGATACTAATATCGTTTTCCCAAGACAACTTGATTATGCAAGAATTTGAGCAGAGTTTTTTGATGACCTTCTAATGCCAATGAACTTATTCTTTGTTCTTTCTTGCGCTCATAAATGCATGAGAATGTAAATGAGTATACTTTTATCTCTTTTTTAGAATCATAAAGGTTCTATGAAAAAGGAACCCCTTGGAGTCTCCTTTAATCTCTCTTTAGACTCTCTAAACATGAAAAGATTGCAGAGTGATCTTGCTTCCTTTCACACTCGTTAAAAGGTTTGAAAGGGCATCTTCCGAGTAATAGTTTATCTCTTTTTTGGACCTCAGAGACTAAAATTGCGAAAAAGGACAACCTTGGAGTCACCTTTAAGTTATTTTCAGACTCTATAAGCATGAAAAACCACCTATTTTTCCTTCTCTAGACTTGCTAAAATACACATTGAAGGACCCATCGTGCCTCACTGTTCAAGGGAATTTTATGACTCGAAAGTCAACCATCTACAAAATTACTAGTTTCCATACCCATGTCAGTCTGTGTTCATATGTTATATTGTATCACTTTCCTGAGACAAGTTTCATGTCGACTGATGGGGGATACATCAATTCCCTCCTTCGACGAGTCTTTTCCTGTCGACTTCAACAAATTATCTAGGAAATAGACATAGGAATACATCAGTACCTTCAGAACTACATGCCTCAATGGCATGCCTCCTCACATTTGGTAGTGGGTATTCATCAATAATCCCTAACCGAATGATTCCACGAATGTTTGACTTCAACTCATTTTTCACATTCGTTGGACTATACTTTAAAAGTACCTTGAAAATCATCAACATTAATGGTGAGTTTTCTCTAACTTGTTAACGGTATACCTCAATGACTAGTAATCAAGTGGTTTCTACCATGTTCGACATCAAAACATCTATTCACATGGGTAAGATTCATACTACATTGGGATTTGGATGAAAACCCTGGGTTGAACATCCACTCTATCCAGGCTGCGAAGGAAATCGTTTGAGCATGATGATATATATGTTGTCACATAGATCCACATTGTATTGGTTCTTGGCTATGTTTTGTCATCTTGTAGCTCCACTGTGTATTTTGCATGCCTACAATCAGTTCATGTCATAGAGGTATGGATCTACATTGTATATTTAGTGGCCATACCCTTAGTCAATATAATCATGGATCCACAATGTATTTATTGGTGAACATACTTTGAGTCACTTATAGTCCGAGCATAGGTATGCTTGCATGGAACACATATTAACATTGTTTGATGGTTGTCTGAACCTTCTACCAAGTTCCCTGACTCCATACCCTTGCTTCAAAGAATCTACAAAGTGTTTCGGCCATCAAATTTCATCTTCCAACTTCACACTTTTGGGGGAAATCTGTTACACATAAAAATTCCTCACTTTGATAATTTCACATCCTCATTATCGTAAGTGTTGTATGTGTCGCACTTTTGTCGCAAGTGTCACATTCTCTTTCGTAAGAGTCACATCACGAATGATACCATGAAAACACTTAACACAACCCTTAAAACATGTTAGAAGAAGAAGCCACGTCATCTAATAGTCGAAACAAATGTTTTTTCTATGAGAATTGCTCATCTTGGAAACGTTTGGGGAAATCAACACTCCCCTGCTCATATACATAGAGTTATAGTGCTCCTTTTCCATCTCACATGAGCATTTTAGTGATCTATTTCCCATGCTAAGGGAGTGTCAAGTTGGTTGATCAAATCTTGGAAGAAATCCCATTTTCTTCTAAAGACAGCTATGGATGGATCGAGTTGGTTTGACTCAAATCTAACTCTCGGGCTACATCTAAGGGATATATCATAACTATTGGAGCCATATCATTAACTAATTCCAAATATAACCAAGGTGGTTGAGCCTCAAAGACTATAAATGGAGGCATTCTCATGGTGAACAAAAGAGGAAAAAATCAGCAAAGCATTGTTATTTTGATTATGGATCCTTCGAGTAAGGGTTGGATGAGGAGGACTTGGAGAGGTTTCTACAACATCATCTAAAGATTGTAAGTTTCCTTTTAAAGTTCTGATTAATATACTTGGCCTATTTCATTCTAGTATGTGTTTACATGTACTTGTCTATGCATGTTTTAATCTTCATAGATCAATTGATTTTTTCTAATCCATTAGAGTAGGAGATAGTCATTTGTTTCTTGTTGTCCATTGAAGGTATTGTTTGGAAATCATGGATTGGAGTAGCTTGGACAAAATTTGAAAGTGAGGTACATCATACTCTCCCTCCTTATTATTTTTTCGATGAATAAAATGAATCTATAGGAATGGTAGTATCCAAAGGTAGTTTTTTGTCTTGGTAGAGGGGTTTGTACTCCAAGGGAAATTCCACCTCTCCGCAGGGGAATATTTCCATAACACTTGGAGTAATTTTCAATAAACTTTTGAAGATACATTGGATTAGAGGATATATATGTTTGTATATCTATCGAGCTCAAATGTGCAATTACACCAGAGTGTCCCCTTTTGAGTAATTTTTTCATGTTGTTAGATCTTATCACTTTAAAGGGTTTCCCTTGGATACCTGTAAGCTCAATTTCCTTTCCTTCTGAGAAAAATATCATGAAAAAATCTTAAAAATTAAGGGCCACTCCTCCCAATGATTGTAACAATTGGAACCTTAATATAACATCAATACCACCCGTGTTAATGGAAATCATGGGACTATCCAATATATACTCCCCCATATTGAGCTTAATACTATGACACTTCCCAGAAAAAATTATGGTACCTCCATATGTAATCATTACTTAGAACACTGGTGCTAGATATACAAATAAATTGATATCTTTTGATAGTTTGAAATTGATGAAGTTATGGGTACTGATGGTTCCAGGAATAGTAGCAATGATTCATTGTACCCTTGGTCTCCTACTTTACTTATCAAATCAGGGTTCGTACAAACTTAAGAGGTGCTATGCATTGTATGTGTAGTATGCAGTTGTTGGTAGCAGAGGGTTGAAAATGATCAAAGGCTGGAAATGTGCAAGAAATCAAATGATAGAAAGAAATTTTGAACTAATCTCTTTGAGGGAAACACGCCAATTTGAAAGTACAACTAATCTAAAGTGCATGAAAAGAACTTATTCTACTGCATCAAATATTATTGAATCAGGAAAGTTAAACTGAAGAAAAATATGAATCTAATATGTCGTTATGACAGAGAAATGTGATAGAATTAAAATCTATAAATTATGACAGAAAGACTGTAATGGAAATTAAACTACACTAATGCATGAACAAAGTAATCTAACCCCTTGATCATTATCAATATAAATGTTATTTTATTGTTTGTTCATTCTTGCAATAAAATAATATTAAACTAGTTCAAAATATGAAGCTAAAATAGTCATACAAGAGATTTCTACAGGAACTTTGCATTTCTACAAGATCTGTACAGTTTCTACAGGATCTGTACTATTTCTACATGATACTCCTATAGGAAGAAAAATGAAGTTTGAAAGGGTAGTGCAACTCTTTAAAATAATTGAAAAAGATAGAATATAAAACAATGGAAGTGAATGTATGGTTCTTAGCCTTGGGACGCACCTTGGAGTGCTCCAAAAGGTTATTGAACATTTCCATATGATGCTACTACAACTAGCCAATTATTTGAAATCTTAACAAAAATGGAAATTTGTCATGCGAAGCTAAATCTAACTTCAAAAGAGAATGAAACATTATCTATGCAACAAATAATATGTATGAAAACTACAAAAATAATAAAAAGGGTCATTGATCCCTCTTGGATGGGTCCTACCCAAGAAGCACAAGGAACCTAAAAGAAACTTTAATGGACTGAAGGTAAAACCATTTTATTTCATAAATATCAACAGTACATCATGAACATCAAAGTTTTTAATATTCAACAAAAAGTCTTGCAGAACATATCCAAACAATGCTTCTTCAAAAATTATCTATCCTCTCTCTTAGACTAGAGGCCTATATATAACTAGAGAGTTAGACCTCCCTTCCTAAATCAAGGAGAGTGATGAGAAAATGAGATATCTCAACCCTTTACACTTGTATTTTCGAACTTCTATTTATCATAAGTGGTCATAAATGCACAAGGAGCACTCTTGGAGCTAGGTGTAGACAATCTCCCTTGATCTTTGGATGGAAACTCACTCAAGGGGACAAAATCCCTTGTTTCTAGGAGGTTGGTGCCCTTGAATCCTACAGTTCAGCCTGGTTGGAAGTGTCAGACAATTGGCTTAGGTTGATGGAAAAGTGGTATGGATTGTTGGTTGTAATTGATGTCAACCATCGGAGAGTGATATTGTACATTGATTCCAACCCTTAGTGATTGATGTCAACCCTTGGAGAAAGTCCGATAGCGAATTTCAGTAGCACAAAGGTTTGGGTAATGGACCCAAGTTTAGGGATGATTTTAAGGATGGAAACTTGTTTTAAAATGTAGAAACCTGGGCAAATCTTACTAATCCTTCATATGCCAACTATAAATGTTTGGCGATATTGTTTTAAAAATATTCAAATTTATAAGGATTTTATATAGTTTTTATAAAATTTTGGCGATTTTTAAGGTAAAATAATTTTATCCTATAGAATTTGGGCGAATGATTTTTAAAATAGAGAATTTCATTTTTGGAAAAACCATGGAAAATTAGCCCATGAGCGAAATTTAGCCCCTAAAATCATCCATGCCCAAGTTTGTTTGATGTATAATGGTATGAGTTTTGATATATTTTAAGGTAATATTATTTTATATGGATAGTACATGTCATGCCATTTCTGATGGTATGTGGAACGTCACATAAATTCTCACGGTTAGAGAGTTATGGCCATGTGAATTTGGAGAACCCATGTTTGCGTAATGGACCCAAGTTTGTTTGATAGATAATGGTATGAGTTTTGATATATTTGCAGGAAATACTATTCTATATGGATATTACATGTCATTCCATTTCCAGTGGTATGTGGAAAGTCACCTAAATCCTCACTCTTAGAGACTTATGGCCACGTGAAGTTGGAGAACCCTCATGAGTCATCTAGAATCCCCCAAAAATCAAAGTAATCAAAGTGTTTGCAAAGAAGAAATTATCTAAATAATAAAGTGAAGTGATGAGTGTAATATAAATAAAAGTGGATACAAAATAAATTATTTAAATAATAAAGTTAATGGATAAATTACTAAGTGGACAAGTGGTTAGAAGTGGGTTAACCCTAAAATAAGGAAAGTGGATTAACATGGTTAAAAGGTAACCCCTTGAGGAAGCTACATGAAAGTATAAATAAGAGGCAAGGCTCTCTCATTTTAATCACACTTGAGAATATTGAATATCTACAAGTTATTGAGCTAACCAAAGGATATCTAAGAGAAATTTCAAAGGGAAGGTGAAGTAAAGAAGGCCGAAATTCAAGGGAGGATAAATTCTTTTGATGATGCTTTCTAAGGTATGTTATTTACAGGTCATCTCACCATTTTCTCAATAAAAAATTTTATATAATGCCTCAGACCATAAAATTGGGACGCCATTGAGGAAACATATCCAAGTAGTTGTGGTACAAATTTCATCTTATTGGTCGTTTTATTTTTGGAGCTCCGTGGAAAATAGGGTTTGTGGCTAGTCCTGAAACTAGTCTAAAATAGAAGTTTTGGGTAAAAACGTCATAACTTCTTCATAACAGATCCAAATTCAGTAATACCAAATCTATTGGTTAGAGTACAGTCTTTAGTATTCTTTGTACAATTTTTCATATCCATACAAAAAATATTCCATGTGGAGAAAACTCTACAAATTCTCTCTCTAGAATAAGCCATAATTCAACAAGGTATGCCATTTTTTCTATAACTCCTTTTCTGAGAGGTTCCAAGTAGTGAAACTTGGAGGAATTGCATAAAACACATTGAAGAACATTGTGTGCTATTTTTATATCTTTATTCATTACATGTACATAGTTATGATTATTTCAAGTTAGGGTTGTTGACTAATCCAAAACTAGTCACGTGAGACTAAAGTAAAGTTTGATGAAAATGCTAGTCTCTTGTTGTTAAAGTTAAGGAAGGTTTACAGGTATGTGATTATATACACTAGGTCTATTACAGAGTTACAATCAAATTTGGATGATGAAATTGATGAGGGATTTTTGTTGAGGTACATGTTGGGTACATGATTGAGACAAGTAGTTGACAAGTTGGCACATGCATGAGGTGTATAGTTGATGATGTTGGTACATATTGATGAGTCATAGTTGATGAGTAGTTGATACATGATTGATACATACTTGGTACATGGTTGGAGGAACTTGTTAGTAGTATTGTTGACACATGGTTTATGGATGATGTAACATACTTGTATTGGTATATTATTAGAAGCACATATTGATATTGGTGATGATTATGAGTTGTTGTGTTATGCTTGGTTGATGCACATCTTGTACTGTGTATGTGTGTGATTTATCATTTGTTCATTTTTTATTTACTCTGGAACTATTGGATAATAATGCTACATTGATATAACACTTTCATTTTATGGTGAAAAAGGATTAAATTTATCTATTATTGATTCACCCCCCCTCTCAGTAATACAACAAGAGGAACACATGTATTTTTCGTGAAAACATTAATGTAAAAAGGTATATTATACATAAAAATCCACCTCAATCATGTATTCATTAAGAAACATACAAAATACCCATGACTAACTATTAAATATGGTCAAAAGAAAACATTAATTTATTTTGTGGTGGAAAAATATGTCAAAGATGAGCCTTTATAATGTACAATAATGAGGCCAGTCATCACCCCGCAGTTGAACTCTTGCACACCCTTGTGCAACCAAAAATGGTCTTTATGATCTCAGTGTTGCTTCTACTATTCTATACTCTATTGTTTCTCAATGCCTTGCTATTGTTCAATAGAGTGTAGTTGAGCATTACCTTGTTGTCTATCAACATTCTTATGCTATACCTACTTCCTTTTACTAAATTCCTCTCTCATATCCCAAGATATATACTTTGTGACAACTTTTTGATCATGGTATCCCTTATCCTTCACAATGGTGGCCCATTCTACTTCTTTCTTTTCTCATTTTAGGTCAGTCATAGGAGGTATATGGAGAAGGAGTGGAGGGCTCATCCTTATCCCAATCCAATTAGTTCTCATTTTCCTTAGAGATTCTGAGGAAGGAAAGATGCAATGTGTTTGGAGAGTGAGGCTCTTTGATTCTCAAGCTATAAGGAAAAGAGTGACACCTCCTATGCCAAGCATATGATGCTATTTCTCCCAATAATATCAACGTGTCATCTGTATGGGATATTATCTCCCTCTATTTGGATTTCCACCCTGGAGTTATATTCTTATCCAAAGAGAGGAAATGGTGGTTTTTTATGACATATTTAGGCACGAAAACCTCTTCTCTAATCCAAAGTGTAATGCCCAAATCCTTCAAGGAATTAATTTAATTTCATAACAATACATTTTCTAAACGGAGATAACGATTTCACAACATATATTTATTTTCTCAACAACAAATGCGGTAATTTAGATTTATCACAGGGTAATAACTTTCTGGTAAAAAATGAGATAAATGCATAACTTGAACAATACCTGATACTGATGCTAATATTTGCTGCTTTGCCGCCTCTGCTCCTGCTGATGCACAGATTAACCCTGCCACAAACAAGCAAATAACTGCCCAAAACTACTGTCCTCCCTGCCAACTAGGAAAACTACCTAGCTCCAGGATATCTATGGATATCCTGGCCCTCCGTGCCCAAAACCTTCAGCAACTCGGTGCCTCCCTAGACCAAGCCACAGTTCATAACACTCTATTCCTTGCTTACAGCAAGCCAACCGTCCACAAAATAACACAGGCTCACAGCCAAATATCACAGTACCTGGAATCTCTCTCCTTCCGGTAATTTCAGTCGTCCTGAGCTCACAGCCCCGCAGCATCCATCCCCCGCCGAATGGCCTGCACATCCCCCTCTTCCCATCCCTTATCCTTCCCTGCCACCTCACGCAATAACTCTACCACCAACCCCCTCCACGCGTCATCCGACCTGCGTCCCCCCAATAAATTGTATTGCCTCGGGATTTATGGGCTCCCGCACCCTGCATACGCAACCCTGTGCATATGTAACTCTGTTCTTATCTCCATTCTCACTGAGTGTCTTTTAAATTGGTTTATCTGATCATTGAATGCAGTCTGCAATCAATGTTATTTTATTAACTATATTTCTTCCTTAATTAAAACGTGCTTAATAATCTTTAATCATTTATCAGTTTAGGGGCGTTACATACACCTACCCTTCAAGAAACGTCGTCCCGAAGTTAGGGTATCAGATGGTACAAGGAAAAGAGCATGGTTCATACATACTAGTGTACGTGTACGAGGAATGCATGTGTAGCTAGTACATGCAAATCTCATGCATGTATTAATAATCAAACTGTCATTCTTTAATAATGTATGCAAGCATTCCATCCAGTCAGCAAGGCTAGTCTTTTATAAAAGACAACAATCATTTTCTGTGTGAAAAATCTTTTTATTACAATTGTCCAGTTCAGTAATTTGTTTTAAACAACTGTGTTTTGATTTCATAAAAGATTATTCATATATACCCATTTTTCTTCCCTCAAATTCCACCACAGAACAGATCCCCATATGTCTCATCTATCTACTCATCCTTCCTTCCTAACCTACTTCCGGCTCCCATCCTATCCGTCCTCTGCTAGACTATATTGGAGAGCCAACTATATTGGCCTAACTCCAAATAGAACCCGTAAGTGGAAGTGTCGCTATCTTGACCAAGCTTCCCTAGCAGGCAACTGACAGTCCTCATCACACGTCTTGGGGAGCGTGCACCTGCATCGTCCTCCCAGGACTTCAGGTTTCGGAGGATACACGGTGGGAAACACCTCCACCCCTCCTAGCAGTACTAGGGTCAATACCCTACAATGGAAAACACACAGGGGCACCGTGTTGCTGAAGGTTTTGTCATCGTTTAATCGGTTTTGGGCAGTGTTAGTACCAAAATCATAGCATAATCATGCACTAGTCCACATATTGTAGCAAAGCATCCAAATCAATTTAATTTCCCTCATATTGTTCATACCATAGTGTTTCAAAGTAGTGGTCCACATATCCACTTTCATCATCATTATCACTTGGCTATTTCATAGCCCATAACCTGGAGATTAGTCTGCAACACAAACTCACATATTTCTATGCATTATTATCATAGAATTGCATACTTTCGTCATTTCAATTTGGGTATCCCTGTACCAATATATTAACATCAAAGTTTTCCAATATGAATTAGATTTCACAATATCCCATAATTCATACTCTTTACTCATTCGCAAGATTATCATTTCCCAAAATAGATTTTATCGTATCCATCATCATTCTAATGGTATTTAAATATTCAACAATTTCTCTTTCTCAACGTGTCGCATCATATACATCATCATCAATAGCATTTAATCATTCATAAAAATTTCATTCACATAATAGATCGCATTACATGCATCATCATTAATACATTTAAACATTCATTACTGTTCATAAGTTTAAAGTTTAAGTATACCACTTAATGGTTTCACTGTGACTAGGAAATAAAGTATATAGGCCTCAGGTAATCCTGGCCGTCTACGTCAAAAGTGGTGTTACCTACGCCCCATCTTCGAGAAACTTGTTCTCAAAGTGGTCAAAATAGTGACAGATAATCTCGGCGTAGTATCTCGGCGTCCTCCCAAGTGGTAGATCCTGGACTATACTTGTCCCACTGGACCTTAACTTGGTCTACCAAACGGTTTCTGAGCTGTCGGACTCTACGGTCCAATATGCGTAACGGTTCGACCGTGAGGGTTCCCATGTCCGATACCTGCAATTCTTTCCAATTTAGTTTATGTGATTCATCAGCTAGATAATGACGTAAAACAAATACATGAAATACATTATGAGTTTTATGCAAGTGGGGTGGCAGTACGAGATGATATGCAATAGTTCCAATTTTCTCTTGGACCCTAAATGGCCCTATAAACTGTGGTGACAACTTTGTCCCCTTTCCGAACCGTATAGTACTCTTATTTGGCCTGATGCGAATAAAAACTTGGTCCCCCGCCTCATAATTTTGGTCAGTCCTGTGTGCATCAGCATAACTTTTCTGTCTATCCTGTGCTTCCTTTAGTCTCTGCCTGATCTGAATCACCTATTCTTCCATTTCCTTAATCAGTTCTGGCCCAACTATTATTCGGTCTTCTAGCCTATCCCAACTCAATGGTGTTCTGCACGGCCTTCCATACAAAGCTTCGTATGGAGGCATTCTGATGGAACTATGATGACTGTTATTGTAGGCAAACTCCACTAGAGGTAGGTACTTCTCCCACTGGGTTTGATTATCCATTACGTACATCCTAAGCATGTCTTCCATGACTTGATTTACTCTTTCGGTTTGCCCATCTGTTTCTGGATGATAAGTTGTGCTTAAGTTCAACTGAGTCCCCAATGCTGACTGTAATCTTGTCCAAAATCTAGAAGTGAATCTAGAGTCCCTATCTGAAATAATCTTCTTAGGTATCCCGTGCAAACGGATAACCTCACTCACAAACACTCGTGCTACATCAGTAACATCGTACATGTCTCTAACTGGAATGAAATGAGAACTCTTGGTTAACTTATCCACTATCACAAGAATGGCATTGTGTCTATGAGATGTGAGTGGCAACCCTACAACAAAATCCATTGAGATAACTTCCCACTTGGACATAGGGACATCATGT
>ML800799.1:210714-298272 GCA_009831015.1 Picea engelmannii
GTTGGTCAGTGTCCAAATACGAAACGTATTTAACCAGTTCCATAAACCTGATCTCGTATTCTTCCACAGTTCTGTTCCCTTGTATTAAGGCATGAAATGCCCCTACTTGTTGTTCCTCGTAGTATGCTGGTAGATACTTCCTTTGAAACCTTTCCTCGAAGAGTTCCCAAGACACCGTGTCTGGGATAAAGTGCAGTTGTCTTTCTAGGTTTCCCCACCAGTTCAAAGCGCTATCTCTTAACTGGAAAATTGCAATCTTTTCTTTTGAATTGGACGCATAGTCCATTAAGGCAAAACACCTGGTCATGCCTTCCAACCATGCTTCCGCACGTTCACTGGCGCGACCCCCGGAAAACTCCGGAAGTTTGATTTTCTGCAATTCTCGTGTGATGTCTTCAGGTGGAAGTCCTCCCCCTGAACTCCTTGATGCTTCTGGATTACCCGTTCCAGCTGGTGGTTGTTCCCCTTCATATCCTGCTGGTTGGCGCCCCTTTAGAGTCTCATTAATAGCTTCTAAAGAGCGTAGTATGAGAGCTAGTTCAGACGATGGTGGTGGTGGTGCTGGTGGTGTCGGCGACATTGATGGTGGTGGGGTTGATGGCGCTCGTGATGACGCTCCCCTACCATGACCTCTTCGAGTCCTGGCCATTTAGTATGACTTAACCTGCATCACCCAAAGTTATCAGGGTGAGTTCTAGGACATTTCAAATTGGTGCTACTCAAACTTAGAAACAGGTTTAGGCGTAAGTTTTCTTTACTTGTCTGTAAACAGACGTTACTCCATCAGGGGAATTGGCTCATTTTTGGGTTAGGATTAAGCATCTAAGCTTGGTCAACATCAAACTTTAAGGTAGGCTAAACTTACACTTTAATAACATAGTTGAATTAAAATTATTATTTACATTAACTTAATCCATTTTAACTTTATACTAACTCATTCCTATATATATATATATATAATTTATTTATGTTAAATAATTTAATCTATTTTATAATATTTCTAGCAATTTACAATTAAAATAAAATGACTAAACGAGCACCCAAGGATTCGGGCATGCATAGGCTCCACGTGCTCATCACGGCCTTTGCACCCACCGTGACTTATCCCCGACCCTATTTCGGAGTTTGGAGTTTCATACTTTTCGCTGTCATGATCTCCTTACCTCTCCAATCCCCGATTCACGATGGCTCCATTTCTATGGGCTAGCCCCCACTGGCTACACCTTGGTTTATATGACCGCGCTCACAAGACCGTGGTCTTAGTTACCTTATCGGGATTTTGGCATTTGCGACATCAATGCGTGCAAGTCCTCAGGATTCCCGATTCCCGATATGCCGATACCCGATATGCCTCTTCCTTACATATTAGCCCTTTCAGTTGTACCGAGATCCATATGTCCAGTGCCTATATGACCGTAGTCCTATTCCCTTCGGAATTTCAGCGTTTTCAACACCCTGGTACCTCTATCCATGGGATCCACGATCCCCGATACAATTAAGTCTTAATTAAACATTCCTTAATTAGTTCATTTAATGGGGGTTAAGAGTTATGTTAATTACATCGGGTTTTCGGGGTTCGTGATTTCGTAGCGCATGGACTCCTTGTCCACGAAACTCGCGATATCCCAATATGCAATGCAACCTACCACCTGTCTTATGTTGACCCTACTATGGGCCCCCTTGCCCTTGACTCATCGGGGAAATCACGTTTTGAGATTCTGCAAGGTATAAAACTCTCGCTCCCGAGACCTCCGATATCCCGATTCCCGATGGTACGTGTGGGCTCTATCGGGTATCGTGAAATCGCGATTTCCATCACAACAATTCCCATGTATGAAAAACCCCGAAATCCCGATGCTTTCAGATCCTCCGACACGCGTCCCTCCAATCGAACGGCTCCGACTGTGTCGGGAAATCGCGAATCGCGATTTCACTATGTATGAGTTTCATGACTCCGAAAAATCCGATATGCTGAGCCTCGACTCCTCAGGATCCTCTGACACGCATCCACGAGGTGAACAGCTCGGATCTCATCGGGAAATCGCGGATCGCGATTTCCCGATGCACCATTTCTTTACCCTCGAAAACTCCGATATCTCGATCTGTGACTTTCGCCCGATCCCTGACACCTGTCCTGTGTGATGGACGGCTCAGATCTCGTCGAGATTTTCAACCAATTTTTCCCGATCTCTTGTCCACGGAAATGTCAATTTCCCTATACACCAACACCAATGGCGTTGATCACCGCCACGTGTCCTTACCCAATGGACGGTCCAGATCCCATTGGGAAATCGTGTATCGCGATTTCAACATGCTCGAGTCTCTTGTCCTCGGAAACCCCGATTTCCCGATAGGGCCAAACGCCGATGGTTCTCGATGGGTGCCACCTGTCCCACAGATGGATGGTTTTGATTGTGTCGTATTTTCTCCACGTATTTCCTGACCCCTTCTCGGATGACGGACACCTGTCCACCACTTTAACCCTGGTGGTCCCTACTTTGCTTACGTCACTATCGGGATATCGCCAATTGCGATTCCCAGCGACGCGGTTTCCTTATCTTTGAAAACCCTGATTTCCCGATCCCTGACTCTTCGAGATCCTCCTCCACATGTCACTCACAATGGACGGTCCAGATTCGATCGAGAAATCGCGTATCGCGATTTCAACCTTCACTAGTCTTACGTCTCTGGAATCCCCGATTTCCCGATAAACAAAACTCCAACAACGCCCGATCCTTTGCCACCTGTCCTTGAATATGGATGGTCCTGGTTGACTCTCGGGCTTTCGGGACCTTCGAGGTCCCAGTTCTCATGACCTTGAGAACTCCGATTTCCTGATGACTAGTATCCCGACTCTCACGCGATCTCTGCCACGTGTCCTTCCAAATGGACGGTCCAGATCACTTCTCGCGGTGTCGGGATTTCGATAGCAATGTTCCTATGTCCACGGGATTCCTGATTCCTGACTTTCTCCGGATTTGCGACACGCGTCCCTCAAATGGAACGGCTCCGATCATATCGGGAAATCGCAGATCGCGATTTCATTGCGCAAGAGTTTCATGACTCTGAAAACTCCGATATGCCGATCTCCGACTCTACGGGATCTACTGACACATGTTATTTTTGTTTGGACGGCTCTGATCCCATCGGGAAATTGTGGATCGCGATTTCCTGATACAACGACTCTACACTCCTGAAATTCCCAATGGGTAAAATCCCGACGCCTCTCAGACGCTGACACGCGTCCACGAGATGAACGGCTAGGATCCGTTCTCAGGATTTCGCAAAACCTCAATGACTCGGATTTCCCGATGACTCCTCCTATGCACGTTAGGGCTTAAACCTCGTGCAACTTGTCTAAATCTAATGGCTAACAGGATTTCTAGGTGAGATCCGACGGCTCACATCCATTCTTCCACGTAAAATCCCGTTCCCAGGTCTTGCAATTATCTGCTTTCATTTTATTTAGTGTAGTTTTGTGTAGTTATTAAATTTTCCCCTCTTCAAGCCTTCAATAGAAGTTTTCCCTCGACATTTTCGTCGATTTCAAGTGTCTATTCTACTCTAAACCTCGTTGACAAGTAATCCTCAAAGTAAAACTAAGTTATCATCTCTATTTCTCGTGCTAAATAGCTTTATTCCTGTCGTTTTAAGGATAGTCATTTTGTGGAAGGTGATCCCTCCCATTATCCGGATTGCTGCCACTATTTTAAAGGGATTCCTTCGAATGTTCAGACTACAACTGTAGTGACCATATGTGATCTAGTTACCGGGTTCTACCTAAAACTGTTGCTTGCGATATATGAGCTTATTTTCCTGGGTTTCACGTAGGAGTATTATCCTAAGTGCATTTCTGTTACTGTTTCGGTCATAACAAATCAAACTGAACATGTTTTGCTTATAGTTGAAACGTGGCTGGAGTTAACACTCCGGGTTTTGGCCCTTAGGCTCCAGATTTCGAACTAAGACACTCTGATACCATATGTAATGCCCAAATCCTTCAAGGCATTAATTTAATTTCATAACAATTCATTTTCTAAACGAAGATAACGATTTCACAGCATATATTTATTTTCTCAACAACAAATGCGGTAATTTAGATTTATCACAGGGTAATAACTTTCTGGTAAAAATGAGATAAATGCATAACTTGACCAATACCTGATATTGATGCTAATCTCTGCTGCCTTGCCACCTCTTCTCCTACTGATGCACAGATTAACCCTGCCACAAACAAGCAAATAACTGCCCAAAACTACTGTCCTCCCTGCCAACTAGGAAAACTACCTAGCTCCAGGATATCTACGGATATCTTGGCCCTCCGTGCCCAAAAACTTCAGCAACTCGGTGCCTCCCTAGACCAAGCCACAGTTTAGAACACTCTGTTCCTTTCTTATAGCAAGCCAACCGTCCACAAAATAACACAGGCTCACAGCCAAATATCACAGTACCCAGAATCTCTCTCCTTCCGGCAATTTCAGTCGTCCTGAGCTCACAGCCCCGCAGCATCCATCCCCCGCCGAATGGCCTGCACATCCTCCTCTTCCCGTCCCTTATCCCTCCCTGTCGCCTCACGCAGTAACTCTACCACCAACCCCCTCGAAGCGTCCTCTGACCTGCGTCCCCCCAATAAATTGTATTGCCTCGGGATTTATGGGCTCCCGCACCCTGCATACACAACCCTGTGCATACGTAACTCTGTTCTTATCTCCATTCTCACTGACTGTCTTTTAAATTGGTTTATCTGATCATTGAATGCAGTCTGCAATCAATGTTATTTTATTAACTCTATTTCTTCCTTAATTAAAACGTGCTTAATAATCTTTAATCATTTATAAGATAATATAAGTTATCCTCTTGGATGCATAATGAACTCCACATGGTTCATCATGGAAAGCATGTAGTATATCATGCACCTCATATTCCCTTATGAACCTCCTTAAAACTTGATCTAGACATAATTTGAATAAATAGCCTGCAACCTAAGTGTGGGTTGAACTTTTCTGAACAATCTTGCATCTCTCCCTATAGAATAAAGGTTGAGGAAAATTTCTTGTTATAAGGTAATTTTCTATATCAAAAAACTAGGGGGTTTGTAATGATATGGAAAATAGGTTCTCATCTGGAAATTGGACATCAATCATGCCTTCTTCAGTAGGAATGGTCAATCTAGACAAGAAATCTACAACTACATTCTATTTTCCAGGATTATCAAGAATTGTTAGATCACACTATTGTAATAACAGAAGCCATCTAATCATCCTACCATTAATGTCAGGTTTAGTCATCAAGTATCTAATGGATACATGATATGTATGTACAAATACTTTATATCCTATCACATAATGTCTGAATTTATTGAGAGCATGAACCATTGCTAAAAGTTATTTTTCTATAACAATATAATATAGTTCCACACCAACTAAATTCTTACTTATGAAGTAAATTGCAGAAGGTTTATTGTCTTCATCCTATCCTAAGACTGCTCCTACAAACTTTTCTAATGCATCAGTGTGAATGTGAAATGAAAGACTCCAATTGGGACCTTGTAAAATAGGGGTAGTTGTGAGTTTTTCCTTGATTGTTTCAAAACATTGTTGATAATTGAGAATCCAATGGTATTCCACATCTTTGGTTAGAAAGTTAAATAGGGGAGAAGTTATTTTACTGAAATCCTTAATAAACCTCCTGTAATATCCTACATGTCCAATAAATCTCCTTACATATTTTGGTTTCAAAGGGGTAAGAAGTAAAGTGATGATTTTGATATTTTCTTTGTCTACTTCAATCCCTTTGGAGGACAGGTGATGTCCTAAAACAATCCCTTCATTCATAATCATATTACATTTTTCATTGCTAAGGGATAGGTTCATTTCTCTAGATCTTTGGGGAACCTTATCTAGATTGTCCAAGTCTTCATCAAATGAATTTCCATAGGGGGTAAATTTATCCATATAGATCTCAACTTTATCATGGATGAGTTCTGAAAAGATGCTGAGAATTTCTCTTTGAAAAGTAGTAGGGGCATTACATAGGCCAAAACGTAAGACTCTATATGCACATGTACCCCATGGGAATGTAAATTTGGTCTTGTATTGATCCTCAAAGCTAATCTAGATTTGATTGTATCCAATAAAACCATCCAAAAAGGAAAAGTATTCCTTCCTGGCCAAGACATCCAAAACTTAGTCAATAAAAGGCAGGGGAAAATGGTCTTTTCTGGTAGCCTTGTTCAAATCTCAATAATCCACACATATCCTCCATTCCCCATTCTTATTTGGGACAATAAATAGAGGGCAGACACATTCATTGTCTGATGTAGGATATATGAATCCGACATCAAGTAACTTTTGGAGTTCTTGATTAATTATGTCTTTCATTGCAGGGTTCATCCTTATTTGTGGATACCTAATATGTTTGTAGTCCTCTTTGATATAAATTTGATAGGTATAGATATAAGGTTTAATTCCTTTCATGTCTTTATAATCCCATGCAAAAGCTTCAATATTTCTTTTCAGTACTTCTAATAGTTTTTGTTCCTACTGACTAGTGACTTTGTTGTTGATCTTAAGTGTTTTTGTAGGGATAATTTCTATGGTTTTGATAGTTGGATGTTTTATCTCAGCAATAAACATATCTTTCTATATTTCAGTGTTATTTTATATAGATACTTTAGATCTGTTATCATCATTTATCCCTTCTATTTTCACATCTTCTAGATATTGATTTTGCAAAAACAATTCAAGGAAAGTGTCCTCGTCAATTGCACTATCATCCAAGGAAGTGTGAATTGTGTAAATGGGCTATGTAGTTGTTTGTGTCAGGTCTTCCTCCTCTTCCACCCACATAGGAATATTTTCAATTAAAAATTTTTGGGTAGGGAGATAAAGAACAATTTGTTTTTTGGAAAGGCCATTAGTAATGGTCATATTTTCTGCTCTATAGCCGATGTATGTATCTACTATGGCCAGCCAAGGCCTTCCCAAAATGAGAGGATATTGATTAGACTAAGACTTGGGTTGAAGCACTAGGAAGTCAGTACCTGTTACTCTCATGATTCAATGGAAATTATCTTCCAACATGCCTTCATGTTTGACTGTGGATCTATCTGCAAGTTGCAAGATAGTTGGGGTGTTTCTCAGAAATCCTTGAAGGATGAATTTCATCATGGTATCTCTAGTCATAATGTTGATTTTAGCTCCTATATCAATAAGATTATTTTGTACCAGGTTATTTTAAATATGGAAACTTACTAAAGAACTCCCTGGTTTCAAGTATTTAGGCACAATTAACTTCCCAAGCATAAGGTCAACTAGTTGTCCTACAACATTTATGGTTGGAGTAGCTTTCCTTATTTTACCTAGTCTCCTAATACATTATTCCTTGATATATTTATTGAAAATGGGCACATCCTTAAGAGCTTTTAAGAGAGGTATCTTTATGAAAAAAAATTAAGCTCCCCTAAAACTTATTTTCCTCAGATGTATAAGTTTTATTTCTTGATCTTTCAGGGTAAGGAGGGGCTTATGGTTGAGGGAATGTAATGTTTTCTTTCTTAGATTCTTTATTTTATATGAGATTTGATTGTTTTTGAAATATTTTTCCTGATCTAATATTTATCTCTTGCAATTCCACAGAATAAGTTTGATAAGTTGTATCATTGTTGTATACAGGTTGGGCTTGCTTATTGTTAGAATTTGTAGCAGGTTGAGAAGGTAGTTCAGGTTGCTTAGCAGGAACACTACTTGGGTTATTATAGATGATTTTATGGTTGAATTATTTTCTTTTAGAATGTTGTAGATGAATTTAGTTATGGGTATCATATTTTAGTTAAAAATGTGTCCAATTCAGAACTAATAAGCTATAGGAATTAGTTAGTAGAAGAAATTTCAAATTTATGTGTATTTTCTGAAAGTAATGCTCTCTAGTTAAGTTGGGGGATATTACATCAATGATATTTTATATTTATTTTTGAATGATGGTTTAGCACTAGATAAGAGTATCCCTCATTGGTTTTCCTATAGCGGATAATGGATTAAAAGTAGGCTAAAATTGGATCCTAAGAAAGATGTATTTCAGTAAGGTTCTTATTTAGGGTAAACCCCCACTTACAATCCTTATGGTTCTAGTAATTGGTATTATTTAGGTCAATGGAAAGAAGAAACATTCCAACTTTGATAAATTTGTATCCTCATAAAGAACATGTTGTTCTTTTACCAAATATTAGATTTTTTGTTGACTTGCAAAACTTTCAAAATCTTATCTTCTTATACCTTAAATATTTGGATCACAAAGGATTGATATAAAAACTAAAAAATAATACGTCTTTCATTGAGAATACTAATACATTTTTCATGATTAGTTTACATGTAAAGGAAGATGGGAGAAATGCTATAAATAATGGTTCCCTTAGCACCTAGAGTTTCACCCAATGCAATTCCAGTGCAAATTTTGAGATAAGGTTGGTTTCCATCTATAGACAAATACCAAATTAACAGTGTCACCCATAGTTAAAAAGAGGTGCACAAGTTACAAAATTACTTCTGATCATTTAGGATCCTAATGAATATACATGGCATTCCGTTGACATATGTGTTTCTATGGAATAGAAATTGGGATAAGTTTTCCGAGGTGGTGTAGGTTACTTAAGCTACTTATTTTTTGTAACTAATTCATATGAACCCTAAATATAGTTTTTGGTCACATGCAAAATATAAATAAAGTTGCATTATGTCTTTAAAGTGTACAAAGAAAAATCCATTCAAACAACTATAATGTTGTAATGGTTAGATGAATACTAGGATTTGGTTATGTTGGCCATGTAAAAAGGAAATATAGTGCACAAATCCAATTCTTTGCAGTGAGGAAACATCAGTTTGCACCCATAAATCAGCCACAAGGTCAATGCTTCAGGCATCAAGGCAAACATAATTCCAATACTACCATATCTACATGAGATACAATCTACATGGAGATGAGTGTCATTTGTCATGCTTGCATTACATAAATATTAGAATAGGATTTAATGTACCTTGAACAAAGATAAGTTTAGCATGTGGGGGACTATTTATTTGCAGTAGTCAAGTTTGGAATGAAACAACTCCTTGTTTGTGGAGGAAGATTCCATATATATTGAGGCAACTAATTTATAAGGTCGCTATTGTAAGTTCAAATAGGCATTGTTGAGTCGTCAAATTGCCATCATTTTCACCATTCAAAACACCTATTTTTAACCATTTTACCATATCTCGTCACCCATTCATTATCTGTTTTGTTGTCTTTCTTTGTGAATATACCACAATAATCCTACAAGCAATAAAGTATTTAATTATCATTATTTTCCTTTATTTTTGATGAATTAGAAAGAATTATTGTTGGGTTTATTGATGATGGTTTTCCTAGACTAGTTCCTGTAGCTTCCATGTAGTTCTTCGAGGTTGGCTTACCTATGTATATCCAAGGAATATTTTGAAAAATAGGTTTCGTTCCTAGGGTTGATGACATGGATCCATTTTGATTAATTCATACACAAGACAATTCCATAGGTCTTTAGCTCATGATTTACAATTTGGCATCGTTTTCGGGGAGGTGCTAAAAGAAATTAGGAATCTAATAAGTTTTAGATTTCGTTCCAGCAATTTCATTTAAGTAGAAATTTATTTATTCCTTGTGCACTAATCCATGTGCTAACAAGACCTATCAGTTATAAAAAGATCAAAATAAGGAAATGACTCTCCAAAGAATCTCTCAACTCTTAACAACAATTGAATATCTATCTATATCTCAGGTGGAACAAATTCTGATTGCAACCAAAGACCTATCTTCATCTCAGATGGAGCAAGCCTTGGTAGCAATCAAAAAAATATATGCATCTCAAGGGGAAAGAGAAGAGAAAGGGACTCATGAGAAAGAAGTAGATTTAGAAGTTGATGAAGAACATCAAGGAGAAGAAACAAAAATTTTCCTTAATCATCCTTGCTAATCTATAGAAGAAATGAAAAAGTCACAAGAAATCATTGTGGGAGAGAAGATATTGGAACCTGAGATTGAGGAATTTCTTTCAATCCTATCACCACATTTTCTATGCATTCAGGATATCAATCAACAACCCACAAAATATCTTCTTGTCATGATAAAGGAGGACATGCCAACAATTGTTAGTGAAACAAAGAGTCAAGGATACATAGATCACATTGAAGTTTGGTTCCAAATGATTGTTAGCAAAAAACATTCCTCCATGATCTAACATCTTCTAGCACTAGATCAACCAGAGAAGTCGGATCCTCATATTCTGGTATTCATCAAAGCATACCTTCTAAATTTGAATATGATTACATTTACGATTTTTTTTGTGCACATGGATTCATTGGAAATATTCCTACACTTGAAAAGATGTTTCCTCTTTCAAGTAGAGTAGGATAGTATAGATTTTTTCTATTTGTGAAGAACACAAAAACACTGCATCCTTTCATTTTTGCAAATAATAAGGACATACTGATTGTTGGAAAACCAGGGAAGCATCAATATTATCCTTTATCCTCTTGGAAACTTCACCAACCATGTTCAGGTGTTGTTACTTTATCGTTACCAGGTGTTGTTACTCCATCATTTCTAGGTAACTATTGTTACATGATGACCAACAGTGTGCTTGTTCAGATATGCCTTGCACATTAAATATTCATCAACAGTCTTCATCAAATTGTTCTCAAGTTCAACACATTATTCAACAGTCAACAATCAAGAATCATTGGCCTCTCAACATAACACTTGAAATACATTGGTTCTTTGTTTTGGATTAGCTCAACAACATATCATTTTCAGGTTCAGTTTCCCTTCATCAGTGTGGCTAGCAACATCAAAATGTTGAGGTAAAACTTGAGGTAAAAGAAACTAGCTTTAAACTTTTTGATTTGTTGAAAATTTAGGGAATAATGATAAAAGACTATTGTAAGCTTGACATTATATTTTGTTTCCTCTTGTCTCTACCTTTAAAATGTGTTTCATCCTCCATCTTCCATCATTCCCTCCTCTTCCTTCAATATATCATCATGTACCTACACCAACAATATTCCCTCGCATCCCCCTCTCTTTGTAAAATATTTTTTTGGCGATGGTAGTTGTTTGAAACAAAGATTGGTGATGGGTTATTGGGAACCTCTAGCATATTTCCATTTATTTCAATATGGGTAGAATAATTATTTTTTCCCTCTCTCCAAGGAAATGAAAACAATGAGCTTGAAATTTCTTTGGACAACTTAAGAAGCATATTAAATTTTTGTTGAAATGGTTACTAGTGCAGTAAGGGTTTTTGAGATATAGGTGGAACAAGTGGCATCATGGTTGTTCCTGTCAAAAAGAGATTCAAAATTCAGATGGTATTCATACCAGCGCATCAAGAAAACACAATTAGTATGGATCATAATATAAGTCATCTACTTTATTGGTATGAGGATATGTTGTGTATTTTTTTTTAAAATCAAAAATTGAATTGATTATATCTTGCAAACCATGAACTGTGTTTTCATGAAAATTGGAGAGAAGCACTATAACCTGATGAACAAATCCAATAAATTTCTCACCAACCCATTTCATAATTTTTTAGATACTAAGCATCATCACCTTTAGCCATTTTTCTTATATCTCAAGATCTGTGTATCATATGGCTCTGATTTTTGGTGCGGAGAAGTATTGAAATAGTAAAAAGCTTCCTACAAAATTTCTCACCAACCTAGTTCATAAGTGTTTAAAAATTAAGCATTGTCATCTACATCCAATTTGTCTGTTTCTCAAGATCCATGATGTGAGTATATCTAATTTTTGATATGGAGAAGAATTGGAATAGTAAAAATGTTCTTGCAAAATTTTGTCGAAACCCAATTCATATTTATGAGAAAATGGTTTAAAATGTTTTCTACTACTCCTACAACACATGTTGTTACTCACTTGTAGCATCTAATTTGTTATATCGTGGAATATGTGAATTAGGTTGCTATGAATTTTGGTAGGAATATGCATTTGATGGTGATCCATAGAACCATCAAAAATATTATTCATTTGAGTTATGGTTTGCATAAAAATCCAATTTTTCAAATCTGTTGTTACTCCACTATAACAACTCCATCACCTACTACAACTTGATGCAACTCATCTATTGCAACTCATCACCTTGCTGCAACTCATTTTTTGTTGCACTCATCACTTGTTGCAAACTCATCCCTTGCTACAACTTGTAGCAGCTCCTTATTTGTTGCAACTCATCACACTCATCACTTGCTGCAACTCGTTCCTTGCTACAACTCCACCAGAATTGGTAAAAAACACTTGAGGACTACTTTTGAAGCCATTGTTTGAAGAGGTTTCAAGGTGATATTGGGGAAAACATTTATATTCTATCAACATCATCAGTTGGGTAAGAAGAGTGGTTTTGGTTAAGTTGTGAATTGAAAATGGAAGAAACATTCAACTAGGTATTGGGTTACATGAGGACATGCAAAAGTACAGGTGTGGGGGAGAAGATGAACTGTTGCAAATTTCTTACTTGGAAAAACATTGTTTTTTTTCCATCCTTCCATTTGACAACATATTTTTTCAATTTGGGGGAGAGGAAAAATCTAGACAATAATAGGTTTCCCCACAAGAACCTACAAAAGAAGCTTCTATAGAAACCATTCCTATAGAAATAATACGTATTTATCCTTGATTTTGGGCACATAAAACAACATATGTTGTTTTCCAATGGAGAACATTAGTTTTCAACATTAATGGCACAATAAATCCCTATTGTTGTTACACAAGAACCAATAGTAGGTCATATCACTATTTCATGAGTTATGATTTGTTGTTGCTACTCATGTTATAACACTATTGTTTTGTTGTGCTTGGTTTATACAAATGTATTGGTTTGCATGAGGACATGCAAAAGTGCAGGTGTGGGGGAGATGTTGAGTCGTCAAATTTCCATCCTTTTCATCATTCAAAACACTTATTTTTAACCATTTTACCTTATCCCGTCACCCATTCATCATATGTTTTGTTGTGTTACTTCGTGAATATACCAGAATAAGTCTACAAGCAATAAAGTAGTTAATTATCATTATTTTCCTTTATTTTTTATGAATTGGAAAGAATTATTGTTGGTTTTATTGATGATGGTTTGCCTAGCCTGGTTCCTGTAGCTTCTATGTAGTTCTTTGAGGTTGGCATACCTATGCATATCCAAGGAATATTATGAAACATAGGTTTCATTCCTATGGGTGATGACATGGATCCATGTTACTTAATTCATACCCAAGCCGATTTCATAGGTCTCTAGCTCATGATTTACAATTTGGACAGTTTGTGCCAGGCATAACCGTGTAATGAATTTTGGGTGCAATTTATAAATAAATGAAGAAGGATATGGAAAATCCGTGACATGGGTTTTGTCTAGAACATCCAGAATTAGGCTATGTGTTATCCATTTCTCCAAAAAGATCGTTTATTGGGAGATACATGTGGTTCTTCGAAAGGGTATTTTCTTGTTGCGGTCATTGGCAAGATACGTCCCAAACAAAGCAACTATTCAGCAAAGGAACCAACTCCACCCTATACTCATATGGTTTAAGATATACGAATCCAATGTAGTCTGATATTGAACTATTCTTCAACAAATATCCACTAAAAATACATCAAGAAAATATTTTGTAAATCTGTCCATAGCTTTAACAGTCCAGATTTGGGGAAATTGGTTTCAATTCGCCCCTTTGTTTCTTTGTATTAAATGTATGGACATATCAAAATCATCGAGTAATAGAGTCATTCATATATTGATAGGGAGAGGTTGTAATAGAGTAGTAGGGAGGTTGCCAAAGATTGCAGAGAGTAGTTAGGATTGCTAGACCATTCATCTCTCTACAATGAAGAGATCATTGATCATTGGAGCTACTCACTATGTATTGCTGAATATTTATCTTTAATGAAGTTGTTTATTTCTGGTGTTTACAAATCATGGGTGGATTGAGTTAATTTTCCTTTCCTTTTTGCAATGTAGAATAGTTTAGCTGCTTTCCTTTCAATGCTTGTAGTTGTATGGTCTTACTTCTTTCCTTACTTTCATTGCTTACAATTGTGTCGTTTTGTGTGAAGAGAGTGAGTAGGTTTAGGATCATATCCCTTCCCCTTCCTTTTCCTTTGGTTTGGTGTGATTTACTTTTTGCATGAATGATTTACTTTCCACACGAGTGTCCTTAGATAGTTGTGTGTTTCCTGCTTTCCTTTCCATTCCATAGGATAGAAAGACTATCAATGCCTTGACCTCCACACATACATTGTAGCATATATAAGTTTACAAACATCTCGGTTGACAATTTAATGTCGAATATTTAAGAAATTAAATCGACCGACATGCATGTTATAAAGATCCCCTTTTTGTGATAGTTTACATTGAACTTGAGTGCACCGCTGGAAAAATATGATAGCATAAACCACTATTTGATCACTCTCTATATTAATTGATCAATATTTTATAAAATAAGAAAATAATTATGTAATTTATACAAGTTTAAAGTGCGCAAAAGGACACAAATAGATACCATAACCCTAGATATATAGATTTGGCCCATTAATAAGGCATTTTATTGATGATTTCAAACATAATATTTTCTTTCATGTTGGGGTATAAGTCCATGTGGTGACATTATGAAATATGATTTTTTGGTATTGCTTATATCTATATCAAGTATAGATAAATCATTAGGAAGCTAAAGCTATCTAAATAATCAAACAATTTAGCATACGATATAGTTTCAAGATTGGAGCATTTATTTTAAAGGTTTCCCTAAAACAAATGCATGTTGGAGTGTTGGAAAAGGAAAGGCACACTACCTGAAGATATGGTTATCTCTCCACCTATATTGGTTCCCTTTAATTATCACCCCCCACACTTTCTCTTCCCTAATCAAGAAAAGTAGGCTAGTGTTGTGGAGAGATAGAAAATTGTTGAGCCTTCCCTACCTATACCCTAAAACAAGAACAATATTAGACCATGGTATCACTCTTGAATCACACATTGAGTTGTATTCATGAATCATTCTCACATCTTCCTAATGTAGAAACATGTGTCATTCTAAATCATCTTATCAAGCGAAGTGGAAGAAAAGAGAAGGAAAAGGGAAAAGTGGGGGTTTTGGCTCTCAATGTAGTACCCTAAATAACCTCACAAAAACATTAGAAGTATTTGCATTTATCCAATAAAAAACATTTTGATAAAGAAATTATCCTTACCCTCAAAATACGTAAGAGAAGTTGAAGGGGATTTCTCCAAATTATCTACAGAAGTATTCTACAACACTGAATTTGTCATCTTCCTTTTTAAAAGTATCCACATTCTCTCCATGGAAGATGCAATATATACTCAATTCTAAAACCCTTATCCCAAACGGATAGCATGAACCATTTCTTAAATACCCATTAAAAATTGTTCCAAAACTGTTAAGAAGTAGAACATAATCAAGACACAAAAACTTGGTGGAAAGGGATTTAATTCACTATCATCCTCATTATAATACATTCCAATTATACAAATTAGTAGTACATGGATGAAACCACCTCATAAACTATATTTACTCTCATACCAACACTGTTGATTAAGGTTGGTTGTCATTGATGTCAACCCTCGAAGAAAGTCTAGTAGCGAATTCCGGTAGCACAAATGTTTGGGTAATGGACCCAAGGTTGTTTCATGTATAATGGTATGAGTTTTAATATATTTGAAGGTAATACTATTCTATATGGATATTACATGTCATGCCATTTTTGGTGGTATGTGGAACGTCACATAACTCCTCACGGTTTGAGAGTTATGGCCTTACGAAGTTAGAGGACCCTCATATGTTGGCTTGAAGGCCCAAAAGGTAAAAGAAGTCAAAGAGCTTGCAAAGAAGAAATTATTATTTAAATGATAAAGTAAAGTGACAAAGTCAAGAAGGATTATTTAAATAATAAAGTGAAGGGACAATCAAAGAAGATTATTTAAATGATAAAGTGAGGTAACAAAGTCAAGGATGAATATTTAAATGATAAAGTAATGGAGAACTTTCTAAGTATGGAAAGTGGTTAACCCTAAAAATGAGTAAAATAGGTTAAGTGACCTATAAATGGGTTAAGTGACCTAGAAATGGGTTAAGTGATCTATAAATAGGTTAAGTGACCTAGAAATGGGTTAAGTGACCTAGAAGATGGAGAGTATAAATAAGAGCCAAGGCTCTCTCATTTTATATCACACTTGATAATATTGAATATATATAGGTGACTGAGGTAACCAAAGGATATCTAAGATGAATTTCAAAGGGAAGGTGAAGAAAAGAAGGCCGGAATTCAAGGGAGGAGAAATTATTTTGATGATGTTTTCTAAGGTATGTTATTTATAGGTCATCTCACCATTTTCGCAATAACTTTTTTTATAGAATGATTCAGACCGCGAAATTGATAGAAAATTGAAGAAACATATCCAATTATCTGTGGTAAAAAATTCATCTTTCGGGTCATTGTATTTTTGGAGTTACACTCTGTGGAAATTAGGGTTTGTGGCTAGTCCTGAAACTAGTCTAAAACAGGTGTTTCGGGTAAAAACGTCATAACTTCTTCATAAAAGATCCAAATTTCATAAGACCAAATGTGTTGTTTATAGTACAATGTGTAGTAGGCTTTGTATCATTTTCATATCTATTCAACAAATATTCCATTTGGGGCACGCTCTACAAGGTCGCTCTCTAGAATAAGCCAGAATTCAGCAAGGTATGTCATTATTTCTATAAATCCTTTTCTGAGAGGTTCCAAGTAGTGACACCCGGAGGAATTTTACAAAACACATTGAAGAACATTGTTTATCAGTTTCAGATCGTTATTCATTACAGGTACATAGTTATGATTATTTCAAGTTAGGGTTGTTGACTAATCCAAAACTAGTCATGTGAGACTAAAGAAACGTTTGATGAAAATGGTAGTCTCGTGTTGTTAAAGTTAAGGAAAGTTTGCAGTTATGTGATAATATACACCAGGTATATGAAAAAGTTACAAATCATATTTGGATGATGATATTGATGAGGGATTTTGGTTGAGGTACATGTTGGGTACATGGTTGAGACAAGTAGTTGATGAGTTGGCACATACATGAGGTGTATAGTTGATGATGTTGGTACATATTGATGAGTCATAAGTGATGAGTAGTTGACACATGATTGGTACATACTTAGTACATGGTTGCATGCACTTGTTTATGGTACAGTTTGATTATAGGTTGTTTGGTACAGGTTGGTGCATGGTTGATGCACTTGTTTATGGTACAGGTTGATGAACAGGTTGATGCATTGTTGATGCATGGTTCAGGTTTATTGGTATAAGTTTACAACGGTATATATCACAGTGATAGTGTGATAGTGGTTCCATCATTCTACTTCTACCTCAGGGCGGTTGGATGGGGCAAGGACATGTGGTTGTAGTCGGAGAACATAGGGGTTTGTAGACTCCTTCTAGTTGTAGCTAGAGAATAGGGGAGTTGGAGCTTCCTTCAGGTTGTAGCCTAAGAAACAAGGGGGTTGTAGCCTCCTTCTAGTTTCATATAGAAAAAAAAGGAAGTTGGTGCTTCCAATGAATGCAATTATTCAAGACATATAAGAAAAAACATTATGTGGTTTTCTCCTGCTTTGGGTTTCCACATAAAACACTGGTGTATTGTGTATGTGTATGATTTTTCATTTTTTCATTGCTTATTTAATCTGAATTTTTTGGATGATAATGCTACATTGATATATAACACTTGGATTATATGATTAAAAAGGATTAAATTGCTCTATTACGGATTCACCCCCCTTCTCAGTAATCCATCAAACACCTCATCAAACAATAAGGTAAAAAGGAGGAAAAATAGGATCTAATACACACTTAGGTTAAAAACTATATCCTATAATATGAAAGAAACAAAGTTGTTGTCTCTCTCCTCAACAAAATCATAGAGAAAACAAATTACATCTTCCCTAATTTTCTCTCAAAGCCCCAAAAAACATCCCTTTCCATCGAAATCTAGATATTTGCATCCATAACACCTCCTTCTAGGTTTCATAGTGTCATGATTGTTGTAGTCACGTCAATGTCAAGGTTTTTTTAATATGTGTAGTTAAATAACAATTTTTTTGTGTTTTTAATTTCATGTGTTTGTATTTATTGTTTATGGTTTATACATTATATGTGACCTATAACATATATAGTGTTTTTAATTTCATGTGTTTATATTTTTTTGTTTGTGGTTTATATATTATATGTAACCTAATATATATATATATATATTGAAAGGCATTAAGAGAAGCTTTCCAAGATCACCATACTTTTGTTGTGTTAAGAGGTTAGGAAGGTTGGTAGTGTGATACATATTTTGAAAATGAGATCTAATATGGGTATAGGCTAGACAATCTAAGAGAAAGTGATTTTCATATTCAACATTCTTAGTGTCACAAAGGTGACACACTCTTTCATCCCATGGCATTTTAGGAACTGAGAAATGCCCAATTTCACTATGGAGCTCGTGATAATTTGTTCTTATCTTAGCAATGCTTATTTTGTTCTTTACACTTGGAAAAATAGATAGATAATTTTGATCTTCTAGATTAGGGTTGATTACATCTTTATAATACCTTAATTTTCTTTTTTCCTCTAACTCTTTATCACACCACATTTTCTCTTTACATTTTGATTTGATGTTTTTTTAAATAGTATATTTATTATGCAAAATGGTTTCTTCCATGATTCCCCAATAGTTTATCCAAGACCAGGCGTCTTTATGTCATCCTCGCTTGAGCCGATGGTGGTTATGACTTGATTTTGAAGCAATTTTAGGTAGCCTCTTATCTTCCATGTTGTTTAACTTGTTCTTATACATTAGGTATCCATTCATAGCCATGCTCTCAATGGGGGAGATGCTTTTTTCTAAGAGGAGGATGGTATAGGGAATATTTCCTTTAATTTTGAGATTATAGGTTATAAAATTCTTTTGTATTTTCTCTATCTTTCTCCAGGATTTAGGAGAGATACTACAACCCCAGACTTCACATCCATAAACAATAAAATGTGTAGCAAGAGTCTCAAAGAGGAGTTTATTCTTATCCCAATTCCAAAGATCAGTTGATTTACAATTGTTTTCAAGCCCATAATAAGCTTTCCATCCCCCAATAATCCTTTTCTCAATGCTATATTTCCAATTGAGCTTGTGGTGATTATCTATTCCAATATATTTGTATCAATTCACTTCCTACAAGTTGTTTTTGTCATAGAAAAAGGTATCATAAGGGATCTTATTGGATTTAATAATCATGACCTTTGTCTTGTCAGTATTAACAATCATACCCATATTGGAGCAAAAAACCTTGAGGATTCTTAGTTGGTTTTCAAGATCATGGGGACTCCTTGCCATAAGAACAATATCATCGGCATAAAGAAGAATATTGATGACTATACTAGTGAGAGTAGGGCCGACACAACCTTCTTTTTCCAAGCATTCTTCTAACTTGTCAATGTATATGCCAAAAAGGGTAGGGGACAAGGGACAAGCTTATTTGAATCTGATATTGGAGTTAATCTCTTTTGACCAACCCTCAGTGTTTTTAAACTTAGAAATAACTTTCTCATACATCCTTATTGCAACAACCCTCAACTCGAGAGGCACTTTTAACTCTTCCAACCTATTCCAAAGGTTTTTCCTAGGAACCATGTCAAAATCTTTTCTAAAGTCAACAAAACAACAAAAAAGATTGGTTTTAGTATTGCGGAACTCCTATACAATGATCCTAAAGGTAACGACATGGTCCACAGTTGAATGATATCTCCTAAATCCCATCTAGCCTTTATCTCTTTTACTGTGAATTTCTAGCCAAAGGATAATCTTGTTTTCCAAAATAATTCCATAAACCTTGGATAAAATCAGGCTAATCATAATGGTCCTATAATTAGAGGGAATGTTTCTATCCCCATTTTTAAAAATATGAACAATGAGGCTTTGCGTCCAGGGTTTAGAGAAGCCATGCTTGACTTCTAAATTGAAGAGCTTCTATATGCGAGGGATAAGGATTAGCCCTCCAATTTTAAAAATTTCAGCTTGGTAGCCCTCAATGTCCTTAGTTTTCCCATTTGCAAGCCGCTTAACCCCAAACTCTATGTCATCTAAAGAAAAAACTTCTTCCTTTGTAGGGACAATAGGAATGGTGTCCATGGAATTAGGGAACTCATAAATACTTTTAAGGTAGGAATTCCAGTCCCTTAAGGGAATCCTATTATTTTCTTTAGTATTGTGTTTTAGAATTTTGCTCCAGAACAAGCAAAATGATAAGAGGAAGACTATAAAAATGAATTTGACATGATAAATCTAGCTAATTAATATGGTAAAATGAACTAAAATTACTACAATGACTATAACATAATTACATATACGTAAAATTTATACTATTAATTTATCTTCACATAGTCATTTATTATCTGTATATATTTATCTATAATCTATACTAGTAATTTATGTTAGTAAGGTTTAACCATGCCACTTAAAATACATCATAATACCCAAATTTGATAAAATTAATGGTCACATAGTCACAAATTATCCATTTTGTACTAGTGTGTGTAGGTATCTCAAAATGTCCTTGCAAGTAATGGGATATCTATTTTTTCATATTTCTATTGCATCTAAATTGTCAAAAGATACCATCATCATCTTTCACTCACCTAATAATTAACTCCTTAAACATATCAAAAATTGTAACGAACAATAAAAATGAATTGGTATGTTTCAAACATTCATGAAAATAATTACATGGAACAATTAATGCCAACATTTTTTTCTCCCTCTTTATTGACATCCAAGGAGAAAGGTTATTGTTTATACAAATCCATCCAAAATAAATAAATTGACTTGAGCTCTCTAAATAAATTGACACCATCAGCTGCCAAAGAAATCCTAATATTACAAGGTTATTCTTTGAAAACTAGCCATATTTCCTTGATGTCACTAAATCTAGAACAACTTATAGGCATTCCCATAACACCATCTTTGATTCTCTTCATTGTATGGTAATCCATAAAATTACGCTATGTTTTTACATCTAAACAATCATTGAAACTGGGGAATTATGAGAAAATGACAAACATCCTTATGGGGAACTTTATTGGTTACTTAATATGTTTGATATCAAGTAATTCCACATTTAGGGCATTTCAACTTTGTTTCATGTTGTCCATAATATGCAATCTGATCATTATGACATGCATAAATTGTTTGATACTTAATTCCTATTTCTTTCATAAGGGATCATATTTTTGAGTGTGTGTGAGGTAAAATATTAACATTGGTAGTGGAATATCACCTAACGATCTACAAGAAAATTTAAATTAATGTTTTGAATAGTGGATATGTTGAATTTGTTTTCTAATTTTTAGATTTGATAATTATTGCCTTATTATTTAAATGTTACGATTATCATAGAATAATTACACACTGAAAATCTCAACAATAACTTAGCAAACTTGATGAGAGGTTATTATAAGTAAATATTATATGAGATGATATATTTCAATTGAGGGCCCCGATATATATACTTGGCGAGAGTGTCATTTCATTAATGTATATGTCTTTTCCATTATTGTCTTCTCATTAATTAATTAATTAATTAATTATTCATTATTCATTATTGATTATATATATATATATATATATATATATATATATATATATATATATATATATATATATATATATATATATATATATATATATATATTATTTATATATTATATTTATGTTGATGGTTATTTCCTCACATGCACGTCTAATTAATATATATCACTCCATCCTAGAGTAGGCTATGTGAGAGCACCTTAAGTCTATCCACTCCTCGTCAGAAGAACGATTATACCTAGGCCATTCACAACTAGCAAAGATCTGTGAGTGAATGACTTATTTCCCTTGGTCAAATCAACATGACCAATTTAGGAGAATGTATGCTTGATGCTGCTAACTGGAGAAAAATCAACACTCCCTCTCAACAAGGGAGAGATTATGCATCATGCCAAGCTTGTCTTTGAAGTATACAAACTTTGTCTTAGAGGCTTGGTGAGAATGTCCACAATTTTCTCATATGTGGATATGTACTAGATATTTAGTGCTCCCTTATGTACCATGTCTCGGATGAAGTGATATTTGATCTCAATGTGCTTTGACTTGTCATGAAATATTGGATTTTCCAAAAGCTTGACACAACTTTGATTATCACAGTGTATTAAGGTCGTCTCTAGCTCTTGATCAAATAGTCCTACAAGAAGTTTCTGAATCCATACTAATTTGTGACCTGCAACACTGGCTGTGATATACTTTGCTTCTATTGTATTAAGTGTTATAGAAGTATGTTTCTTGCTAAACCAAGATATCATAGTTGATCCTAAGCTGAAGTAACACCCTGAGGTTCTCTTTCTGTCCACTACACTCCCTACCTAGTCAAAATCAATATTTCCCTACAACCTCACTTTGCCACCTGATTCATATCTCAGAAAATATCCAACTGTACCAAGAAGGTACCTCAACACATGCTTTGTTGCAACCCAATGGAAGTGCCTCAGTTCAACCATGAACTAGTTCAGGGTGTTCACTGCAAGGAAAATATATGGCCTAGTGTTAACCAGGTACATCAAGGATCCAATCAGCTGCATGTACATAGTGGGATCCACTAGATATGAATCTGAATTAGAATCAATTGAATTGTTTAAATTTATCATCATAGGTGTAGCCATGGAATTGCATTCCATCATACCAAATATGCTCAAGATCTCAACTATGTACTTCCCTTGTCCGAGGAAGATATCACTTGGTTTTTTCCACACCTCCAATCCCAAGAAATAATTCATCAAGACAAGATCCTTCATCTTGAACTTGAAGACCAATTCCTTCTTGCACTAATCGATGAGTCGGTATAGTCCCATAAGGAACAAGTCATCAACATATAAGACCAAGATCAAAGGATCACCATCAACAACCTTGTAGTAAAGGTTTGGGTTTTCTTCACTCTTGGTTAATTCCAAGCTCATCAAGTATCCATCAATCCTATAGTACCATGCCCTGGGTACCTGCTTGAGTCTATAAAAAGCCTTCTTCATCCTTCAAACATGAGACTCCCTCCCATGTACCTAAAATGCCTGAGGTTGTTTTATGTAAACTTCCTCCTCAATCACACCATTGAAGAATGCAGTATTTACATTCGTCTGGTGTAATATCCAATCCATGTCTACTGCAATGGAAATAATGGTCCTGATGGAAGTGTACTTGGAAATTGGAGCAAACATCTCCTCATAGTCCACTCCTTCTTTCTGGAGAACCCTCTTGTCACGAAACTTTCTTTGTACCTTTTGATGTTGTCGTCTACTGCATGCTTGATCTTGTAGATCCACTTGGAAGTCACCATTGACTTCCCCTCAAGTATCAACTTAAACTCCCACACATAATTCTTCATGGTGGATTGTTATTCCTCCATCGTAGCACCTCTCCAAACTTGCTGGCCTACTAGATCCTCATAAATGGAAGGCTCAGAATCAATGATGTGACTCATCAATGACATATGACTTTAGAATTTATGAGGTCATCTTCTTTGCTTGAAAGTACCATAGGGAGATGCATGCCTCTCTACTTCCTCCTCAATCACACCATTGAAGAATGCAGTATTTACATTCATCTGGTGTAATATCCAATCCATGTCTACTACAATGGAAATAATGGTCCTGATGGAAGTGTACCTAGAAATTGGAGCAAACATCTCCTCATAGTCCACCCCTTCTTTCTAGAGAACCCTCTTGTCACGAACCTTGCTTTGTACTTTTTGATGTTGTCATCTACTACATGCTTGATCGTGTAAATCCACTTGGAATTCACCATTGACTTCCCCTCAAGTGTCAACTTAAACTCCCACACATCATTCTTCATGGTGGATTGTTATTTCTCCATCATAGCACCTCTCCAAACTTGCTAGCATACTACCTCCTCATAACTGGAAGGTTTAGAATCAATGATGTGACTCATCAATGACATATGACTTTAGAATTTATGAGGTCATCTTATTTTATTGAAAGTACCATAGGGAGATGCATGCCTCTCTACATCCTGCAATGTATCACGAAGCCATATTGGCCTCTTCCTTGTCTCTGGAACAATGACTCTAGGCAGGTCCAATAGTTCAATTGGCTCTGATGAATTCTCCTAATAGTTTGAAGGATGATCAAATAGAACAAAGGGACCTAAATGCAAGTTTTAAACCTATGAAGTAAAGCAATGCATATAGATTCTTAAGCAAAACAAAATTTAATTAATGGCTCATACACAGAGTACACAGAGATTTTATATCGGAAACCCTCAACCAGGAAAACCTTTCTTATATTCATTATATCGAATTTTACCATTCACTATACAATATATACAATGTTTTTAGGTATTCCGTAGATACCAAAACCCTAATCCCTAAAACCAGGATTATTTTTAGTAAAACACTAAAAATAGAAAAAACTGCCCAAAAACAAAATTTTGGGGTGCTACGCGTAACCAGGGGGGGGCATACTTGCCCCCCGTGGGACCCCATAGGAAAGTTCCCTATGCACACGACATAGACAGAGCGCTACTACGAAGGATCGTTAGACGCAGTTGTTGAATCTAACACACACACACACACACATGCAAAAAATATAACACATACCCAACATTCTCCCACTTGTTCTCTTTACATCCAGGGGTCCCAATATTATATAGTCAACAATCCAGGGCAGAAATTCCCATTGTTACTCTACACCAGGAGAAATTTTCTATGCTTACAGACTTTGTTAATGAATCTGCAACATTCTTCAAAGTGTCAACCTTTTCCAGCAACACCTCATTTTCCTCAACCATGTCTCTCACAAAGTGATACTGAACATCAATATGCTTTGTCTTCGAATGATAAGTTGGGTTCTTTGCCAGGAAGATTGCATTCTGACTGTCACAATCTAATCTCACTACTTTTTGTACCAACCCAATAACTGAACACAATCTTTGTAACCATACTGTTTCCTTGCTTGCATGAGTAGCTGCCATGTATTTAGCTTCTGTAGTTGAGAGTGCCACTACAACCTGTCTTTTGCTCATTGTTGGTGCAATTATATGCATAATATATTACCAAACATAAATTATCAACCGGGATTCGTAATCAGTAGAGTTGATGCACTATATGTGCTGATAATAGATAAGTTCCTATGTCTGTTTAGTATATCTTAAATAAGAAAACCATTTAGAAACCAACACACTTTTTTTAAAATAACAATCTTCACATAATTCAAAAGCTGGAAAGAAAAACTCATAAACAAGCAAAAGGTCTTGCTCGGGTGATGGACATGTTCATTGATGGCTCATGAAAAGGAAAGATGATCTTTTATTCTATCTCCTAGAGCAACTAAACTAACAAGTGGGATGCTCCATTAAAGCTCATGTATGGTGAAATGTGGAGATCCAACTATTCCTGCATTACCACACTTTGCAACAAATTTGAAGAGTGAAATCAAACAAAATAACATGAAATCAAAATAACAAATACATGAAATGAAAATCTACACTAACAATTTACAATAAGCTTACCAAGTTGGATCGGTGACCCTTGTCGATGCCAACATGGAAGCTTTTAGATCACCAGATGTTAACTTCTAAGAGAGACAAAATCATTGAATTCAATCTTGCATTAATCTCCAACAAGTAGGTTTACAAAAAGAGTCTTTTCATGAATCTAATCTACATCATAACAATTCTCTCAATCTACATCATAACAATTCTTCCTTAATCTACATAATAATAATTCTCCTCCTCTCATGAAGAGAGGGCACTCTCTTTTATACATGAGAGCTTTGAAAAGGAGATAAACATCTCATAATTACAGATCCACTTTTCTCTCAACCAATTTCCCATTATTACAAAATATTATCCCTTCAAATCCTCACACATATCTCTCATATATCTTGGATAAGATATGACAACCAAATCTCCATGATCTTCTCATTGGAATAGGCTTGAATTATCTCCTCAAATCTTGAAGTATTCGAGAAGTCTTTTTGAATTAATACTTCACATATTCCTACACATGATAAAGCTCACACATTTTTTAGATATATATGAAAACATGTCAATTTTCTAATATTTAATCACAAATTCTCTTTTAATACTAAAATAAATGATTTGGAAAATAATAAGGTTTAACCCATATTTAATTATGAAAATGGTATCATGAAAGGTTGATGGGGCGATGAAATGTGAAGAATGATGAAGGAAAAGGTGGATGGAAATACGAAATTTCTAAGTCCCAACACTCATCCAACTAATTGTTCCTCCAAATAGGTTAAGCACATACCCACTTGTAGATCTTTTGCGATCCAAATCTCCATCCCAGTCTGCAACAACAAAGCCATGTATGCCCACCACTCTGTCCAATCTTGGTCTTCCTTGGTAGCACAATCCATAACTGGTAGTGCCACAAAGGTACTTGAAGACCCTCTTTACTGTTGTCCAATGCTCCTTCCCTGGTTTTGACATATACCTGCTCAAAACTCCCATTGCATGTGCAATGTCTGGTCTAGTAAAAACCATTACATACATAAAACTACTAACTGCACTGGCATATGAAACACGGGACATGTCCTCTTCTTCTTCCTGTGTCTTGGGACACTGATCTGCAGATAAATTTACACCTATAGGAATAGGAACCTTGACCGGTTTACTTCCATGCATATTAAACCTCTACAATATCGTCTCAACATATTTTCTCTGATTCAACCAGAGTTTCATGTTTGCATGATCTCTTTTAATCTCTATTCCCATAATGAAGTTAGCAGCACCAAGATCCTTCATGTCAAATTTGGAGGATAGTTGTGATTTCATCTCCTTGATAACATCCATGTTATTTCCTACCAACAACATGTCATCAACATACAAAACTACATAAATGAAGTGATTACCAACCTTCTTGGAATATACATAGTGATCAACCCTGCTTCTTACAAATCCCAATCCAAGGATGTATGTGTCAAACTTTTGGTACCACATCCTAGGTGATTTCTTCAGACCATATAGTGACTTCTTTATCTTACAGACCAGCTCTTTCTTTCCCTTCACTACAAATCCTTATGGCTGCTTCATGTAGATTTCTTCTTCTAGATCCCCATGTAGGAATGTTGTCTTCACATCCATCTGTTCCACTTCAATATCAAAAGAAGCATTAATAGATAAAATAAATCTAATAGAAGTTAACTTAGCAACAGGAGAAAAAAATCTCACCAAAGTCAACTCCCTCTACCTGGGAATAACCTTTTGCTACTAACCGAGCTTTTTATTTCTCCACTTTACCTTGTGCATTAAACTTCTTCTTAAACAACCATTTGCTACCAACATATTTTCTTCCAGCTGGCAAATCAACTATATCCCATGCCTCATTCTTATCCAAGGCATCCATTTCTTCAACCATGGACTTCTTTCAGAGTTTACTATCCTCTGAATTAAGTTCTTCCCTGACAGTTCTGGGATCATCATCAGTAATAGATAAAGAAAAATTGGAACAGAAATCAAGTGGACTATACCTTTGTGGTTGCCTTTTATCTTTCATTGATCTCCTCAATACTGGGGTATGAGGTTCTTCTTCTTATTATTCTGCTTCCTCTTCTTCAAATGATTCATATTTTCCATCATCCAACTCAATCTCTATTTTCTCAGGTTCGCCTTGCGTTGGTAGGAATTCCTGTTTGGACACATCTTTTACCTCTCTGAAAACAACATCTCGACTGTAAACATTTTTCTTGGTTTCTATGTTCCAAAGCTTATAACTTTTCACACCATCTTTATAACCAATAAAGATACACTTTTCAGCCTTTTTATCCAGCTTACTTCTATTTTCCTTTGGAACATGTACATAAGCATCACAACCAAACACTCTAAGATGTTGAAGAGAGGGTTTCTTTCCATACCATACCTCGTGTGGAGTTTTATCATCCAACGCTGATGAAGTTGATTGATTGACCAGGTAACATGTTGTACCCACTGCCTCTGCCCAGAATTATTCTCCTAACCCGACACCACTAAGCATGCTCCTTTCTTTTTCCATTAGTGTCATGTTCATCCTTTCTGCAACTCCATTCTTCTGAGGAGTGTATGGAGTAGTCTTCTACCTTGCTATACCACACTTCTTATAGAATTCTTCGAATTCATTTCCGTAGAAATCTCGACCATTATCTGTTCTCAATACCTTTATTTTATTCTCTGTCTAATTTTCTACCAGAGCCTTAAACTCTTTAAATTTATCAAATACCTCACATTTCTTTCTAAGAAAATAAATCCATGTGTTCCATGAAAAATCATCTATGAATGAAAAATAATAAATAGATTTACCTAGGGATGGAACATGAACAAGTCCAAACACATCACTGTGTATCAACTCTAAGATCCCCTTTTCTCTTTTAGCACCAGATGGGAATCTTACTCGATTATGTTTACCATATATGCAATGTTCACAAAACTCAAAATCCATAGTGCAGGTAGACATACCTTCAGCCATACCTTTACCGTGTAGTGTTTGCAGGCTCTTTTCTCCAATATGCCTTAGTCTTTGATGCCATAGCATGGTCTTATTTTTTGGGATAGTAGTGGTCTTGTCTCCTTCATTTCTCTTCTTAGGGAAAACAGACCTATTACACCCATTAGTATAAGTTCTTCCCAACAACTTGTATAGAGTTCCACACGGAACTCCCCTCATCAACACCATTTCTCTTCGTACCATCTTGCAAGTGCCCCTTCCAAATACAGTATCCACTACTGCATCTTCCATCTTGCAAGTGCCCTTTCCAAATACAGTATCCACTACTGCAACTTCCATCTTGCTTACAAATATTAAGCTCCTGGCTAGTTTCGGAATGTGCAAAACCCCAGGGAGAGTTCTAATCTTTCCATATTTTAGCAACAACTTAACCCTTCCACGTCCCATGATTTTTGTTGTCGAGTCATCTCCTAGGAATACATCACCACCATCATATTTTTCATATTCAAAGAACCATTCCTTGTGAGGAGTCATATGGTATGATGCACTTGAGTCGATCAACCATACATCACAGTTGGCATGTGCACTTGTAGATGTCAGGTAAGCATCACCTCCTTCTTCAGTGGAGGCTTTCGCCTTTGTGGAAGAGGTACTATCAGATCCCTTTGGTTTTTAAACCTTGTTAGATTTGCAATCTTTCTTATAATGCCTTGTTTTACCACACTTCCAACATGTCCTCAAATATTTTCCTAGAGACTTAGATCTACCTATAGATTTAGATCTCCACCCCGAAGTCTTACCAGGATTCTTGTCTTGGGTATGACCTCTTACAAATAAAGAATATGTGTTATGACCATCCATGTTTTTTCACCTCATCTCTTCAGATAACAAGGATGCAACTACATCCTCATACTTCAATGTAGATTGAGTGGTACTACCTATTGTTACAACTAGATTATCCCAAGAGTTTGGTAAAGAACATAACAAAGTAATACACTTATCTTCTTCTGCAATCGTAATATTAACAGAGCCAAGTTGACTTACCAGAGTATTAAAGGCATTTATATGTTCTGTCACAAAATCTCCATCTTCCATCCTAAGATGATACAACTTCTTTCGAAGAAACAACTTGTTTACCAGGGACTTTGATTGATACAAATTCCCCAACTTATCCCATAGTTCCTTGGCTGTAGATTCTCCTGAGACATTCAACAACGCCGAATTTGCCAGGCAGAGTCGAATCGTACTCCTTGCTCTTTTGTCCAACTTCTCCCAATATTCCTTCGACATACCAGTAGGTGGTGTACTAGTATTTTGTGCACTAGTAGGTTATGTACCAGTAGCCTATTTTCTACTAGATGGTGTACCAATAGGCTATGTACCAGGATCCACAACAATCCATTGTTCTTTGTCTACAAGAAGGTCCTCCATCTTCATCTTCCATAGCTCAAAGTTTTTACCATTGAACTTCTCTATCTCGATTCTAGAAGAACTCGCCATTCCTCCTTCTGCACTCAAATCACCACTGCAAAAGCTCCCACTAAACCCAGGTTTATCATAGACCCAAGATAAACTTGATCTATCAAGACTGAGCCAAACCCTCAACAACAAAGGCATCCCTCTGAAGCCAAAAATGAGATTTGATACCACATGTAAGTTTTAAACCTGTGAATTAAATCAATGCATATAGATTCTTAAGAAAAAAAAAATTTAATCAATGGCTCATATACAGAGTACACAGAGATTTTATACTGGAAACTCTCAACCGGGAAAACCTTTCTTATATTCATTATATCAAATTTCACCATTCACTATACAATATATACGATCTTTTTAGGTATTCTATAGATACCAAAACCCTAATCCCTAAAACTGGGATTATTTTTAGTAAACCGCTAAAAATAGAAAAAGTCGCCCAAAAAAACATTTCGGGGAACTGCCTCAAACGCTGTGTGTAACCAGGGGGGGCATACCTGCCCCCCCCCTGGGACCCCCCTAGGAAAGTGCTTGATGCACACGACACATACAAACTGTTATCACTCCAAGAAACCCTTTGTGGTTGTAGACCAAAGGTGCTTAGTAACTTCAAGTAAAAATGTTTTTGTATTTTGTGTAGATGGATCAATAAGATAACTCAATTCAAACATGGTATTCAGACAGTCAAGATGGTAAACAAATGAACCAGTGCTCTCTAAGATTGATAATCAACAAATAACTTTAAGGTGGATGAAGAACAGATTTCTAATAAACCAGTACAAAGTAGGGTCTAATTAACAATGAAGAAAATAATTATCAGGTTATGAGCCAAATAATAAGATGACGGTCATTAAAGGCTTGACAACATAGATAACAGTATAGAAGGAATGTGGAAAACTGACATCAAAATAGAAAGGAACCTGTGATTTAGTATTAACATCAAAAGCCTATGTACAATAGAGAATTTCTGTATCCAAAACTGAACCCCCTCATTTATCTTCCTTCTGTAGCTTTATAGCTTAACAATTCAATTATTAGATCCTAAAACTATGGATCTAAATTTCCAGAAATAGTAAACAAAAAATAGGAATAGATCCTCAAATAAAGTAAATCTTTATCTGCTGGCCCTCAAAATATGGTTGAAATCTGATGATGTGTAGCTCAGCCTCCCAAGGCTCTCTGAAATTCGAATTATGTGATGTGGCTCCCAAAACCCTGAAATTCTGCCTCTTTTAAAGATGGTAAATGACATTTGTACACCTTTTCTTCTCTTCATTTTCCAAAAGTGGCTGACTAGATAGATTTGATGATTCATTAATAAAGCCTTAGAAAAGGTTTCAATTCATTCTCATGCAAAAAATTACGATCTGGGCGAAAATCGTAACATTCTGGCCATGACAGGCTTTCAACAGCGCATAGCCCGTGAAAAACGCTCCTTAGCTGTTGAAAGGCTGCACTTTCAACAACTAACTAGTCATAATTAGGCCTTCTGTGTTGGTGAAAGCGGGCAGATTTTCAAAATCAAATTTCTTGGTCATAGAAAATCCGTTCTTCACGTATGAATAGTCAATCGATATCTAGAGAATCTAAGATTTCCAACGGTGTTTTTAGATCTTCATTTGGAGCTTGGGAAGGGATTGAAAAGTGCCCTGAAAGTTTAAGCATCATTCTTTCCATTTGCAATTCATGACCCTAAACGGTTCTGCACACCAAACACTGTGATATGCTATTGGGCCGAGGTCTTGCACTATTGAAATAACTCGGGAGTTGGCTTTGTTTTCTAACATTTAAAACTTTAATAGACCTTCGTGAACAATGTCTGATATGGAGCCAAAGATCTGATTTGATGTTGTCATCCCGAGAGTACATCCTCTGTACCCGAGCCACTGAATTCGAACTTGCCATCCCTGATGCCATGATTGTGGAGCGTGAGTTTCTGAGCCAGATCCGAGATGTAATCCAACTGGGATGTGGAACTCGAGTTGAAATGATTACCCACTTCCACCAGCATGTCTTTCCGATTGCATGTCGTGAGATGATCACATGATGATTTGATTTTGAAACGTGGATAAGCGTATGTGATTCCCACTTTCTCCAACCAACGGCCCATGGAAAATGAACCTCAGCTGTAGAAACTTACCGCTTTCACCAGCACACGATCCCGCACGAACTGCTCCTTATCTGTTGAAAGATTTCACTTTCCTCAGCGCACCACCATGTGAGAAATTATCCTTAGTTGTTGGAAGTCTTTACTTTCAGCAGCGCATGATCTTGTGGAGAACCCCTTTTTGTTGTTGAAAGCCTTCACTTTCCTCAGCGCGCGACCTTGAAAGAATTGCTCCATAGTTGTGCAAAGTCTCCACTTTCATCAGTGCATGACCTTGAAAGAACTGCTCCATAGCTGTGGAAAGTTCGCCACTTTCCCCAGCGCATGACCCATGACACTGCTTCTTGAATATTTTGGAATTCACCACTTTCAACAACGCACAGACCTATGAGAGGCGCTCCTTAGCTACTGAAAGTTGCCACTTTCCCCAGCTAACACTCAACTTTTGGACACACGTTAGCTGTTGAAAGTGAATTATGAAAATTTGGAAAGAAGACCTTTATGGGTCATATTATTTTCTAAGACAAAAACCAAAACCTAAGTTTTGCAGCTATAAAACTCAAAAATAAATTGAGGAAACTACCGATAGCCATGCTATCCACCACAAAACTCGACCAAAGGACAGTTTCATTTTGGGAGCTAACATTTGGCTCCAACTGGGATGGGCATCTCCCTGTGAGGTGACCAAGAACCTAGTAGTTTCAGTAGCCTTTAGCATTGGGCATGGAGTCATCTGGTTTGTGCAATTGTTCTTCAGCAAACCTGTAGTCTGACTGTAGCTTGCCTGTAACCTGTTTGTGGCCTGTCCTACTTATTCATGAAATCAACAACTGAAAAAGATCTCGTTTTCTTGTATAGAAAGCTTATTCCTCTGCCTACTCCTACACTAACCAACTCTGCCATTTGTTAAGTGAATGTTGATTTCCATAGTAGCCATCCAAGCAATTTGAACACTGAAGAAATCTTGTCTTTACTACTGATCAACAAATTATGTTTAACATGCAACCACTGTGACAATGAGCTTTTTAGGAAATCATACTTACTCAAAAACACTGGCAAGCTAATAAAATCTGAAATTTTCAGGTTCTTTGAAAAGTATAGATCCATGAAAACTGCTACTGGATCCTTGAAAAGAAAATAAGAAACATGCTTCTCCTCGAGAAAAAGTTGCATGTCCATGGTAACCTCTTTCTCAGCCATGATTGTTTCTCTATAAGAGGACTAATCATCTTCTTGTCCATTTGAGATTAGTGATTGATCATCAATGATTGTAACTTCCTCTTCAGACAAATGTACAAAAGATGATGATAGAACAAGTTTTACATCATATGAATTTGGATCAACTGAAAACATGTAGTTGCCTACATAATTATCAGTTACCATAGGCTCTTCTTGATTTGCAAACTGGTCATGAAATTCAAACTCATACCTATCTCTGGAATACTCTACACATACTGAAAAATCTGAATCTGAATCTGAAATATACTCACCCTCAGGCTGTTGATCCAAATCTGCTTCAAACTTACTGTTTTCTTCAGAACAGTCCTCAGTGGATGATGATAGAGCAATGTTTAAATGAAAAGGATTATGATCAACTAGGAACATGTAGTTTTCAATGCAATCATTGGTTATCATAGATGCATTCTGATTTGCAAATTGATCATAAACTTTAGATTCATACCTGTCTCTGGAGTACTCTGAAATTGTTGGAAAAATCAGATCCGAATCTAAAAAGAGGTCACAGACTTGTCGTTGTTCTAAAACTGTTCCAACCTCATTATTCTCCTGCTCAAAATCTGAGGTAAAATGACATTCTGCTTGCTCATGTGCTTGTATATTTTCAAAGAAATCTCGACCTCAGATCCTTCGAGAAGCACAAATGTTCTCTTCTACTTCTTGAGCATATTCAAACAACTGGGTCATGGATGAAGACTTCTGTTCTAGCAGAAGAAGGACAAGATCTGAATGAAGACCCGTGACATAATATATCATGGCAGCTGTCTCTGTAGGCCTGACCTCCAAAGGCATGTCATGATAGGCACGATAAAACCTTTTGTTAAAAATAGGTAGGGCTTCATCCTGCTCTCGTTTCAAAGCATAGAAATCAGCAAGGTAGGAATCTAAAGTTTTGTACTTGCCCCAATACTTCAGGAAAACATTAGAGAATTCGATCTAAGAGCCAATCGAATTATCTCTCAGACTTTTAAACCATGCAGCAGCATCTTTGATCAAAGACTTTGAAAAAAATCTCATGATCACATCTTCATGAGCAAGCTGAAAACGATCAACAAAATCCAAAAAGGATTCCACGTGTCTCTCAATTGAAGATTGATTCTCTCCAGAAAACCAAGGGAGATACTCATAACCGTCATCAGGATAAGGATGAAGAAAAAGGGGCAGCTTTAAAGGTTTGAACATCTTCATCCGGATCTTAACTTGAAAAGTTGTGGGTTGATCATGAGAGTTAACGAGTTCATGACAAGGTTCAGAAATTATGACAAGAGGGGTTGAGATCTGGACGAGATCTGAAACAATTTCTATCTTTTCAAGGTCACATGGCTGATCAGATTCTAAGGAAAAAGAAATACAGTGGTCATCTTTGTGAATGGGCTGAGGTAAAGCCACAGAATCTACATCTACAATGCAGGGCTGAAGGATTTCCTCTTCTAAAGGCGAATATATACAAGAAGGATGATGATTCTTTAAATATACAAAACAGAAAATAATTCTCTTTACACGTGAAGGGAAAAGAATGAAAGAGGTAATAAAGAACAACAACAGTTCATGAAGCAAATCAATGAACTGATACCTGGATTTTGATTTGAGCCTCTTCATCTTTAATCAACAGGATCCTCCCCAGTGGAGTCTTTGAACGTGGAGTCGCCATATAGATGTTTTACAACCAATATAATGCTCAGCCTTTGTCTATCATCAAAATATGAAGCTATGTCGTCTCCCAAGGAAGCTTTCTTCATCCTCCGTTCCCCGGCAACAGCGTCATTTTGTTATCACTCCAAGAAACCCTTTGTGGTTGTAGACCAAAGGTGCTTGGTAACTTCAAGTAAAAATGTTTTTGTATTTTGTGTAGATGGATCAGTAAAATAACTCAATTCAAACATGGTATTCAGACAGTCAAGATGGTAAACAAATGAACTAGTGCTCTCTAAGATTGATAATCAACAAATAACTTTAAGGTGGATGAAGAACAGATTGCTAATAAACCAGTACAAAGTCGGGTCTAATTAACAATGAAGAAAATAATTATCAGGTTATGAGCCAAATAATAAGATGACAGTCATTAAAGGCTTGACAACACAGATAACAGTATAGAAGGAATGTGGAAAACTGACATCAAAATAGAAAGGAACCTGTGATTTAGTATTAGCATCAAAAGCCTATGTACAATAGAGAATTTCTGTATCCAAAACTGAACCCCCTCATTCATCTTCCTTTTGTATCTTTATAGCTTAACAATTCAGTTATTAGATCCTAAAACTATGGATCTGAATTTCTAGAAATAGTAAACAAAAAATAGGAATAGATCCTCAAATAAAGTAAATCTTTATCTGTTGGCCCTCAAAATATGGTTGAAATCTGATGATGTGTAGCTCAGCCTCCCAAGGCTCTCTAAAATTCGAATTATGTGATGTGGCTCCAAAAACCCTGAAATTCTGCCTCTTTTAAAGATGGTAAATGACATTTGTACACCTTTTCTTCTCTTCATTTTCCAAAAGTGGCTGACTAAATAGATTTGATAATTCATTAATAAAGCCTTAGAAGAGGTTTCAATTCATTCTCATGCAAAACATTACGATCTGGGCGAAAATTGTAACATTCTGTCCGTGACAGGCTTTCAACAGCGCATAGCCCGTGAAAAACACTCCTTAGTTGTTGAAAGGTGGCACTTTCAACAACTAACTAGTCATAATTATGCCTTCTGCGCTGGTGAAAGTAGGCAGATTTTCAAAATCAAATTTCTTGGTCATAGAAAATCCGTTTTTCACGTATGAATAGTCGATCAACATATAGAGAATATAATCTTTCCAATGGTGTTTTTATATCTTCATTTGGAGCTCAGGAAGGTCTTGAAAAGTGCCCTCCAAGTTTAAGCATCATTCTTTCCATTTGCAATTCATAACCCTCAACGGTTCTGCACACCAAACACTGAGATATGCTATTGGGCCAAGGTCTTGCGCTGTTGAAAGAACTCGGGAGTTGGCTTTGTTTTCTAACATTTGAAACTTTAACAGACCTTCGTGAACAATGTCTGATATGGAACCAAAGATATGATTTGATGTTGTCAACCCGAGAGTAAAGCCTCTGTACCTGAGCCACTAAATGCAAACTTTCCATCCCTGATGCCATGATTGTGGAGCGTGAGTTTCGGAGCCGGATTCGATATGTAATCCTACTGGGATGTGGAACTCAAGTTGAAATGATTACCCACTTCCACCAGCTCGTCTTTCTGATCACATGTCGTGAGCTTATCACATGATGATTTGATTTTGAAACATGGATAGGCGTACGTGATTCCCACTTTCTCCAACCAACGGCCTGTGGAAAATGCCCCTCAGCTGTAGAAACTTACCGTTTTCACCAGCACATGATCCCGCATGAACTGCTCCTTATCTGTTGAAATCTTTCACTTTCCTCAACGCGCCACCATGTGAGAACTTATCCTTAGCTATTGGAAGTCTTTACTTTCAGCAGCGCATGATCCTGTGGAGAACCCCTTTTTGTTGTTGAAAGCCTTCACTTTCCTCAGTGCGCGACCTTGAAAGAACTGCTCCATAGCTGTGGAAAGTCTCCACTTTCATCAGCACAGGACCTTGAAAGAACTGCTCCATAGTTGTGGAAAGTTCGCCACTTTCCCCAGCGCATGACCCACGACAGTGTTTCTTGGATATTTTGGAATTCACCACTTTCAACAACGCATAGACCTATGAGAGGCACTCCTTAGCTGCTGAAAGTCGCCACTTTCCCCAGCTAACACTCAACTTTTGGACACACGTTAGCTTTTGAAAGTGAATTATGAAAATTTTGAAAAGAAGACCTTTATGGGTCATATTATTTTCTAAGACAAAAACCAAAACCTAAGTTTTGCAGCTATAAAACTCAAAAATAAATTGAGGAAACTACCGATAGCCATGCTATCCACCACAAAACTCGACCAAAAGGACAGTTTCATTTTGGGAGCTAACACAAAGCACTACTATGAGGGATTGTCAGACGTAGTTGTCGAATCTGACATGCCCACACACACACATGCAAAGAATATAACACATACCCAACACTAAAACCACATCCTTCGAAGCCTCCTGGTTCTCACTATCAATTTCCATTTGAGACTCTTTGGACCTTGTAAAGGTTGTGTCTTCATCAAATCTAACATCCTAACTAACCTTTATCTTGTGTTGTCCTGGAATGTAGATTCTATAAGCCTTTGATGTATCGTTGTATCAAAAAAACGTCCCTTTCTTCCCAGAAGGCTCCAACTTCGTCCTTCTCTCCTTGGGCACATGAATGTAGACTGAAAAACCAAATATTCTCAAATGAATGACCTTTGGTTTCACACTTGTGAAAGCCTCCTCAGGAGTCGTGTTCCCAAATATCTAGTGAGGAATCATGTTCTTGACATACACTATTGTATTGGATGCCTCTCCCCATAAGAACATGGGTAAATATTGATCATGAAACATGGATTTGGTAGCCTCTACAATGGACCTATTCTTCCTCTATGTAACCTCGTTCTATTGTGGGTTGTAAGGAACAACCAACTCTCTCTTGACCCCTACCTCCTTGCAAAAATCACTTAAGTCACTAGAAATGTACTCTCCTCCATTATATGACCTTAGCATTCTTCCCTATCAGGTTCTCTACCTGAGTCCTAAACTCTGGGAATCTTCTAAAGACCTCAGCCTTGGTATTCATGAATAATATCCATGTCTTCCAGGATAAATCATCAATGAATATCACATAATACATGAATCCACCGAAAGATGCAACTTTCATAGGTCCACATACATCTGAATGTACTAGATCCAATATCCCCTTGGACCTATTGTCACTTCTTGGAAAAGATCCCTTGGTATTCTTTCCAATTGAAAATCCCCTGAAAATTCCATCATGCTCTACTTGAAGCTTTGGAATTCCTGTGACCATCCTCTTCAATGTTGGTAAATCCCTGTAATATAAGTGTGCAAATCTCTGATGTCATAGCTCACACAAATTGATGTTGTCATGTACCAATGCCTAGGCTGGTCATCCCAAAAATCTGTATAGACCTCCCTCTCGAACACCAATCAATGTTGCAGAGTCTATACTCGATCCATTAGGCCATACAAGAACCTGACAAATCACGAATGAAACTCTATAGCCTTTATCCTCCAATGTTGAGGTAGAAAGTAGGTTCTTCTTCAACCATGGTACACACAACACATCTTGTATATGAATAGTATCGATGAATGCTAGTTGGAATGAAATTCTCCCAACTCCTCTCACTACATACTTGGAATTATCACGAGTATCCTAGTCTTCCATGATTTGAAATTTGTAGCACCATCCAACCTGTCTTCTACTCTAAGACTGGACACCATATTATAGAGAAACAAAGAGTGACAAAAAAAAAGAGTTGGTCACCCTATGTAGTGAAGTCCTTAAGGAGGTTGTGCCCTACAATTAGGTAAATCAAGACAAAATGGAATGTGGTCGCTCCATGTGCACAAGCCTCTTGTGACCATGACCATACAATTGTAAAAAAAAAAATCTAAAGGAGATCTATCAGATCTGGCACTGAAATATTTTAACTAGCTTGTTGGAGCAGGAAATTTTGGGACTTAAGCGCAGTAAGCGAGGAAAAATGGACAAAAGGAAGTAGCGCACACTAGAAAAGAAGGAATACTAGCATGACATAAGGGAAAAGGAAGCAGCATGCCGAGAAAGAAGGAAGATCAACATAGAGTCAAAGAAAGGATGGAGACCAACCATGCGGAAGGTAGTTGGAAAGTCGACAAGTTGAGTCCACTTAGGATTAGGTTATCTTGAGTCATAATGTAAGGTTTTTTACCCATTTTGTAGTATAAATAAAGGATGGATGAGGTAGCTAGGTGTCTCTTTGAATTCATCTGAAGAACTACTTTTGGAAGAACTTTTTGAGTCTTAAGTCACATAATTAGGTTTTGGCTAAGAGTTGTGGAAATTGATTTGTATCAGTGTTGGAGAATCATGAAGTATAATTCAGGGTGAGATCGCAAGATGTGTAGCTTGGTGCGACGTTGGTTAGCCTCACCAATATTAAAACCTTGATATAATGCACACAATGCTATTTTTGAAGAAGAATGAATAAAGCATAAGATCTTTGTGGACGTAGCCTAGGGGGCTGAAGCCTGAACCACGGTAAAATCATGTGTTGCAATGTGTCTGAATGATTTTTTTTGTTTCTAAAATTATAAATGAATGGTTAGATGAATGAATGGGTTTATTTACAGTGCGCACTTGAATAATTATGTAGAATAGATGTTATTGAATGGATAAAATAGTAGATCTGATGAATGTTATGGTAGAATATATGTTAAAATGGAAGAGAAGTAAAAAGAACATCCCCAATCCCTTCCATGACTACAGAAATTTGCGTCTTGCAGTCACCCATAAGCCATCTTGGGTGAGATTGTGTTTTGCACTCTGCGCATGGTGTAGCCTTCTGGTTTACTAGAAGGGTCGATGGTGAAAAGAGTTTTGTTGGAGAACTAAGGTAGAACCCATTTTAGCCCATACATCCAACAAATGGTTTCGTTGTCGGCTGGAATTCAGAAGTACAACCTGAAAGGGGTTTGGTGAAGAAGATGTAGTGGTAAAAAGGGAGGTTCAGGCCATGGAATCCTACAAATCAATATATCGAAAGATGGTTGGAGAAAAAGTATCCAAAGTTCATGCAGAAAGATAATAAAAGTTCCAGATATACACCACAACAGTACCTGTAGAGGTATGTGTTTACTGATTTGCATGAAGCATATTTTTGTTACTTTCCAGAGTTACTGCAAGAATGGTTATTGAGGTTGAAATATACCCATATGACTAATCATATTAGGCTAGTAGAGTGGACTTCTGGAAATATTGCACGATTGCAAAGGGTTAAAAAAAATTCACGCGCACAGTGGATTTTTGGTTAGACAGTATTACTGCAAGGTTTATTATTGAATTTGCAGTAGACACAATGAAGTCATATATTGTTGCAGAGTAGGATTTCTCAAAGGGACCCATAGGCAGGTACATTAGGTCTCTTTACACATCAATCAAGATCTTATTACATGATAAAGGTGTGATGACCATGGAATCATATATCTAGATCACTCTACGCGCATGGGGGAGTTAGGGGAAGCACTAAGGAGGATCTGAGATATGGAGAAGGCTCTAGAGAGTAGCCATAAGAAAGAATAAATGGACCCCATCATGATGGATGATGAAAAGATCAGGGAGATCATAAGGAAAGTAGGTGTGACGCGCAACGGACAACCCTACCAGTATAAGATGAATAACAAGAACAGGGTAGTAGCTAAGTGAGAGGGATTGGATAATGATTAGGAAGAGGTAGAGGATCTCCAAACCATGGGGAATATTGAGGATATATAGTGCACCACATATGAGAGGAAAACGAGAGGTCGTGGGTCCGACACAGAAAAAGGCTCGCCATTCCAGACATGAATTAGTGTGGAACCCACAACCCCTTATGCTACTAAGACATTTGAAAAAGAAAAATAAGTTAACCAATAAGTGATTAGTGCTAGAAGAATTTTTATAGGACGTGGGTCTAGTGGAAACTCAAGTAGAAGTTTAAGTTCAACAACTAGCAGTCAGGTATCTACACCATGTAGAGGTGGTAGTAAAACCAACTTCACAATGGCAGGACAAGATCCAACTATTAGGTTACCAGAGTTTCGAGGGGATAGGCCAGATGACCTAGAAAAACATGTGTTTATCTATGAGAATATATGGGAAGAAAATAAAATTACATATGAAGATACAAAGTTTACGCAGTTGGAAATCATAGTTAGAGACCACGCACTAGACTGGTGCATGGGTATCACAACAAATAATCCAACGGGAGTTGTTGGCACAGGGGTAGACCCAGGGTTCAAATATAACATCACACCAACAAACCCTAACTACTAGCCCTTTCGGTAACACCTATGAATCAGATGAAGTCTCACCCGAAGTAGCAATAGGGGGTTGCAGGACACATGTGTCTACAACTAGAGGAAATGAAAAGGGATCTCAGAACAACAACATAATGTAACCTAGAGAGTCTTTAAGAGTATTACACTTAGCTTCGTGAAGTTAGCTTATACCTTCTATCTTTCATATGGAAACAACAATGCAATAAAAATATAATCATATAGCAAATATCACAACATCAACCACAAAGAACAACAAGATTTATGTGGTTCACCCTCTCCCTAGGAATACGTCCACAAAACTACGTTTCTTGATATATTATATGAAAACATACAGTTCTATATGTGCACTTAGCTACATATCCTTCTCTCTCTTCCTCTTTCTGTCCCTTCCCTCCACACCCAGCTGCAAGGTTGATCTTCGCACCTAGCTGAAGATCCAGAATACAAGAATGCACAATACTTCGATCTCAATGTCTCTCACACCCACAATAATAGTAACCAACCTATCAAATCTTCTAGACCTCTATTTATACATTTCATGACTCTTATACAACCTTATACCGAAGTCTAGGTGTCAAAACCCTATATCCAAAATCCTAGGTCCACATGACTCGTGTTTTCAGATCTTCACCAGCCTATCCTTCCTTCTTTTCCACGAGGTACCCCAAATCATCCATTGGTGTCTTCTTCCACTTGCTGAGTTTTCCATGATCCATGTTCTTTGATTCTTTATCTTCCTTGGTCTTCTCTTTAAATGACTTGCTTTTCCTTACTTCATTCCTTCTTTTCTGCTTCTTTAACCACTTCGACCCTTCCTCGGTTTGTGTGTCTTCCGTGCACTTCGTACTTCATATTTCTTCCTTAATACATAACCAAGGGCCAACAGGCCCCCAACACTCAACTTTAACTCGTCCCAAGTCACTGGAGGGTTGAACCCTCTATATCACTTCGACTGCAGACTACACGGAGAAACCTGTGCATTCTGCTTTGTTCTTCCCTATCATGTGCAAACTGTCTTTTTTGTGTTTGGTATCCAGTTTCAACTGCACCTGGTACTGAGACCCTTATTTTTGTTCTTTATTGAGAGAATCGAGGCAACTGGTTGTCATAATACAGTTTCAATCAGCTCCCATTTACCAAACCATCTTTCCATTCTCCATTAAGGGTCCTCAACTACGCAGCTCCTCCTTCTGTGACATAGGCAACTTTGAATGGTCCAAGACAATGTGTCCTGAACTTCCCTGGATGCTTCATGAACTTTTTTTCATATAACAATACCAAATCTCCTTTCTTAAATGATTTCTTCTTGATATGTTTGTCATGGTAAGCCTTTTCTCGTTCCTTTTGTACCTGCTGATGAAATCCTGCAATGAACCTGTCTTCCTCTAGTTCCATAAACTGCATGAGCCTCTCTTGAACAATGCCAGTGTCATCCATACCTGTAAATGTTGCAATTCTTAAACTAGGAACCAAATATTCCATAGGTACTACTGCTTCTTGGCCATAAACTAGCTTAAAGGGAGTCTTCGTTGTTAATTTTTTGCAAGTAGTTATATAAGCCCATAACACTACCGAAATTCTTAAATCCCAATCGTCTTTGTTAACACTACAAATCTTAGTCATCTTTGTCTCTGAGATCTTATTGAAGACTTTGACTATTCCATTTGCCTAGGGTGGTATGGAGTTCTCTTCTGATGGTGAACTTCAAACTCCTGAGTCAAGGCTTCAATGGTTTTGTTGATGAAGTGTGTACCTTGATCACTCATAAGGATCTTTGGGCATCCAAATCTAGTTATGATATCCTCAAAAATGAACTACGTAGTTGTAGTTTCACTACAATCCTTAACTGCTCTTGCTTCTACCCATCTAGTCATATATTATGTAGTAGTGATAATGTATCGAGCTCTTGTGCGCTTCCCTGGTGGATTGATAGGTCCCACAAAGTCAATAGCCCATTTCTCAAATGTATGTAGAGTTAGCTAAGGTGCTAAAGGAATCTCATCCATTTTATAAGGCTTCCCTATCCTTTGGCATACATCGCAGGCTCTATAGTATTCCTTAGCATCCTTGTGTAAAGTAGGCCACCAGATGCCAGCTCTGAGAACCTTCTACGTTGTTTCTTTCCCTGCATAATGTCCTCCTGTGATGCCTTCATGTGGTTCTGCAATAATCAATGGTCTTTCTACCTCCATAACACATCTCCTCAAGATCTCATCTGGTCCCATCTTATATAATTGTCCAGCTATAAGTTGAAAATATGCAGCGTGGACTACCAATTGTTTCTTCTGAATGATTGTATATTCGCGAGGTGCCATTCCTCTGGATAGGAATTGGACTATCTTGGCGACATGATCATCGACTTTCTTGATGGCCAACAAATGTGCATTTGGTAGTGCATCCTCCAAACTAGTAGGGTCCTCTCCATGTTCTAACCTGGATAAGTGGTCAGGTCCTTTATTCATTCTTCCTATCTTGACCATGATCTCAAATTCATACTCCTGAAATAGTAGTAGCCATCTACATATTATTCCCCCCAAAACTATCTTGTTGACTAAGTATTTTAATGAAAAATGATCAGTGAACATCTTAAAATGTCCTCCCAACAAGTAGTGTCTAAACTTTTGCAGTGCATACACCATATCTAAGCCTTCTCTTTCAGTGGTAGTATAATTCCTTTCTGATGTATAAATCTTCCTTCTAGAAAATTCTATAGGGTGATGAATATCTCCTACACTCGGCCATGCTAAAACTTCTCCTAATGCAATGGATGAAGCATTGACATGAACATTGACCTCCTTGCTCCAATCTGGAAAAAACAAGAGAGGCACAATGACCATTTTCTTCTTTAGTGTGTGTTACAAGGAAAAAACTTTCCATGGCCAAGGGTAAACCACAACAGACAGGTATGACTACTGAAATCAACTCAATTCCAACATATGCTATATCGACTAAGAAAGAGGACTACCTTGATCCAACGTTTGATGATGTTCCACCATTGAGCACTTTGACCCAAAGCTTTATACCTACAAGAAGTTATCAACAAACAAGAAGAGCAAGTACATAGTGATGATATAAAAGGGGTTATCACATCAGATAACATAATCCATTAATAAACATTACAAACATGCCCATGGATAATAATCATATATTTGCAAGATACCAATAGGACGGGAAAGGAGTATTTCTATTAATAATTGATCAGCAGAAGTGACAACATTACAGACTTCCGTGTCGTCACGATTTGAAACCAAGAAACCAAGTTCCTTCCAATTGGGTCTCCACCACTTCAATCCTCCACTAAAGGCAAGCTCATAGGAAAGAGACAATGAGGTCCTCTCAGCAATAGGGAAAGAGCTTGGGGGTTGAAAACTGTGTTCAAACTTGAGGGACAAAGGGATGTAGACTCAATATGAATTAATTTCTCCATAGTAACTTTGCTCTCAAATTTGAATGTTTTCTCCTCTTTTCCATAGCTCGAAATTGTGCTCTTATAGCCTTCATAATGCAACTGAAGGGTCGAGTCGGAACATTTCCAGTATATGGAAGGCCATGGATCATAGATCTTCTATCGTGACATGGAAACTCGACCTCATTTTGTATTTTCTGACACAAATCCTGATGTACGTGGGATGTAGTGGAGCAGCAAGCATATACGCATCTTGCATATCAGATAAAGAGCGTATATGTAGAAAAATGTATATTTTTAGATCTGGATTCATCAAAAAGGGATGATAAATCTGCATAGGGAAATGGAAAAAGGTCCTCTGTGCAATATAGCAATGGTGAGGCAAATCTTTCTATAACAGATGCCTCCTAATGTGTGAAATCAAAGGAGTATCTGTGATGGCCGAAATACATTATAAATAAACCATAAGTGGAGTTGTAGAGAACCATCTGGATGAACTCAATTGCTCATTAAATTATGTACTGACTTTGCATACATGGCTGCCAACAATACAATGCAGATCCATGTGGAAAATATACTAAACAAGTGTTCATGGCCATGAATAGGCAAATATAAATGCGGTTATATGCCAAAAGTTGTCATAGTCACGAACAAGGCCCAGTGAGACCAATCTCAAAATAAATCTAAATATATCTGTATATCATGGAGTACAATCTGATCTCCCTTGATTACGAAAGTCAAATAGGTACTAGTCCAATGAAGGGAAAGAAACAGCTCGGGAAAGCTACAACCACATAGTGATGTCTTCAAGTCTTCTACACTAACCGCCAAAGGTGCAAGTCTACATCATGTGAATAAAGGAGTTGAGGTCGAACACGATGAGACATCATTTGATTACTAGTCATTGAGGTATACCATTAACAAACGCGAGACAACCTACCAATAATGAAAGTAGGTATCAAGGCACCGAGTACATTCCTACAAGTGTGAAAAAGGATTCGATGTCAAACACTTGAGAAATCCATTGATCAGGAGACATTGATGTATTCCCATCTGTCAATGGAGAGAGGGCCTGCCACTAATGACTGCAAGCCTCAAGGTACTCATAAATCTCTAGGTCCCATATCCAAAATAAATGAGCTGAAGTCGATGGAAAGAGACCCGCTGAAAGGAGAGCATTGAAGCATCTCTCATCAGTCAACACGAGGAACAAAGAAGGAGTTTCATGATTTGGTGGAGATCGAACAAAGAACATGTTCATGAACCAAAGAACCTATGCGTCTTTTGCGTGTGCCAAATACAAGCGGTACACGAAAAGGACCCTCTGAATAACAACCAATGATGAAAAACTATTGACAAAGGAGAGGAAACCACCAATAAGGCTAATGGCATCTAAGACACTACACGAATCCCAAAGTGTGAATAGATGTTTTGTCGTTGAACACAAGGGAAACCACCCAGTTAACGACCAATGATGAAATGTCAATTGTTGGGCTTAAGGTGACCTACCAATGATGAAAGTAGGGCCAGGGTGCATGATAAGACCAAAGTATCATGTTATTTTTAGACAAACTGAGGGTATGGCCGACATGCAAAGTCAAGACTTCTGAGGAGTGGCCAACACAGTTTGATAGGCTTCCTTTGAACAAGAGCATGAGACATATGGTGGAATCCAGTAGAATGGACTCAATGATGTGACAATTAGATGCAGGAGGCATCAATAATGTTCTCTATAGGGACTCGAAGAGTAACTAGTCGGTAGAGAAAACTCTTTAACTAGATCATCTTCCTAAGGCCATGCTAAACCCAAAATTATGATGATGCAATGACTCAATAAATTTGTCCTATGTTTGAAGGAAACACGACTGCTGCCAATTACAATATAGTACTCCCTTCCCACCTGCATTTTTTTGTTTTTTCATAACAAATGAATGATATGATACAGAGGAGGGAACGAGCATCGCAAGTAAACAAAACTAGTTCCAACAGTGGAACGTACCTATACTCAATGTAGGGGAATGCATGCGGGAGATGAAAACTTTGGGTGATGTTCCCTCCAGGGTATAGGGTGTCAAATTGCGAAGGATATAAACAAGACTCTGCTTGGTTGAGGATGCAAACTACTTAGGCAATTGTTTATAATGCAAAGCAAGAACCGACTAAAGGATCAATACTGATTGCAAGGGCATGAGATGCAATCACAACTTAACACCAAAAAATGTCCTTTTTTATATCTTTTAGTCTACTTGGTGTGAAAAAGGGGTAAACTAGTGCCAAATAGACATCTTTTCAAATCCAATTTATGAGTGTGAAAAAGACAAGTTCACTCGACAATCTTTTCTATTTTTGATAACGATTCGGAAAAGAGATTAACTAAGACTCATGATCTTTCAAATCCAATTTTAATGAGTGTGAAAGGAACAAATCACTTGGAAATATTTTCTATTTTTGATAACAAGTCGAAGAAGAGCTTAACTCAGACTCGTTAGGGAGATTCTAGGTAGTAAGTCACGGGGGAGGCCAAAGCTCGGGAAGACCCAAAGCTCTCCAAGTCGATGAGGACAAAGTAATAAAGGAGGGTATCATCTCTATGGTATATTGGATAATTTCTATTCCTGGAAAAGACATAGGCAGAGGCATTGGATACTTCACAAGACCATCCCAATCAAAGTGAACCTTGTCAAGACTCAAAGGGAGAGAAATCGGGAAGAGTAAAACCCTCTCTTCTTCAGAAGGTGAAGTACGATAAATGCTAAGGACATGGCATAGAAGGTATAGAACCAAAACTAGAAGAGCAGGATCGACCAAAAATTGCATTAGCATGACCGCTTCCTTAGACTTGTCACTCTCCAAGAGAAGAGTGGGGTCAATCGACGATTTCATCGATACGACCACTTCCTCAACCATTGGTTGAAAAGGATGCGAGACAAAAAGGTCAAGAGGTTCATCACCCCCAAAAACAGGAGTGTTATCGATCGAAGATTGCATTAACATGACCATTGGTTGAACAAGATGCGAGACAACAAGGTCAAGAGGTGCATCACCCCCAAACATAAAAGAGGTGTCAGTCGAATATTGCATCGACATGACCATAGGTTGAACGGGATATGAGACAACAAGGTCAAAGGATGCATCAAACCCTGAAGGAAAGGAGGTGTCAGCTGAATATTGCATCAGCATGACTGTTGTATCAACCAAATAAGGAATGGAGTGATGTGAAACCATAGATGCCTCAGAACCCGAAGGGCCCTTAGGTGAGCCCCACGCTTCTGGTATCCCAACAGTGACAGGACAACGAGTAAGGTGAATTCCTTCACAAGTCATGCAAAGTAATTTAGGCTTATGTCCGAGATGTCTAGGCTTCTCAATCATATGAATTCCATCAGCATGACTTGTAGTGGCTGGTGGCATGCTTCCATCATGACTTGTAGAGGCTAGTAGCAAATCTCCAACATGACTAGCAGAGGTTGGTGATGTATGTGTGGTGTGACTAGCAATGACCAGACATGTGCCCCCAGCATGACTTGCAACGGCTGGTTGCAGGTCTTCAACATGATTCGCAGAGGTTGTCGACCAATCCCCAACATGACTAGCAGAGGTTGGTGATATAATTCCAGTATGACACGCAGTGACTAGGCTTGTGGCAGTGGTTGATTGCGGCATTTGAGTCCAAGGTTCATGGAAATATTGCTTCTGAGAAATTGCAGGCCAGGAAGGATCATGGTTTACACCCTATCCCTATCTGGTAAGATAGTATCCTCCTCCATACTGATTCATAAAGGGTTGTAAGGGCATTGACACTGAGAAAGCCACTTGCGAAGGGAAAGAGACATGACAAGGGTTACTCATGTGAAGATATATGTTGGCCCCAAGTGAAGGAACTTCGTGAGGGGGGGTGCCCATACTATAAAAATAATTCCCCCCAGATGAAACACCGGAGGAAAGATGGAGGTCCGCCATGGGAAAAGTGTTCGTAGGAACTGACATAGCGAAAGATGGATAAGTGGACGGAGTGTGATAAGTACAATGATTGCTTAATTGGGAATTTACTTCTCGCATAGTAGATTCATAGGAAGGAAGATTCCAACCTCCTACGGTGAGGGGTGTTTGAAGGATATGACTCCCACCAAATGGAGAGGGATAAGAAGGAGGCATCATGCCCCCAGACCCAAAACTTGTATTCATATAAGGAGGTGAGACAGAGGATGGTAAGTGCAAAGAGATATCAGACATACCATGAGAAAAATGATTAGAGACCCAAGGCATTGATTGAGTACCATAATTTTTCATACCATTATAAAAAGAGGATGGGGGGGGTAGCAATAAACGAGAGAGAAAAAGGAACTCCACTATCCATGATAACAAATACTAAGCATGAAATCCTATGGTCAACTAATAATCAAAGAGCATACCAAAAATTCAAACGACCAATATGCATGCAAACAGACTAAAGTGGCCGAGTGGTATCCCTCACTAAAGAAGGTATGTCTCATCCAAGAGGGACCTGAGACTCCTCGTTAAATTTTGGAGGTAACAGAATCAGTTATAGGGGCCTTCATGGGCTTAACAATCAGTCGATCAGATCCCCCGAGAGAGGTAATATTCCATAAAGGTTGTGTGTTGTTCGACCCCTATCTGACCTAGGGTACAAGCAGAATAACCCCTGCAAGTAACCTATGAGAAACCTAAGTCAATAAACTAATAAACCACTGTATAACCGATGCACAGGCAAGCAGTTGTAAGTCTGGATCACCGTATGGGTAGGGTAGCAAAGCCTGAAACCTTGAAAGCACCGCCTCTCACATGGGTATGGGTACTAGCAATATCCCCAAATACGAATAAATCCACATAAATATCTCTGACACTAGGTGAGTATCCATGGGTTATCCCTTCAACTAACTGTGTGCGACCTCGTGATTAACTTCGGTGTGAGTGGAGCCTCCTGATATTACCAATATTACCAATTATACAATGGACTTCTCAACTCCCTGTCTCAGACACATATGTTGATTTAATTTCCTTGGAGAAGTTTACTCACAAGATCCTATTCCAAGGCACTAAATCCTAGGCTAGTTTGTGCACACTAAAAATAAAATCGTGACTAATCAATTTTAGTTTAAAGAATAAATTTTATTTTTCATTGTTACTCAAAAAGGTATGGAAGTGAAAGTCATGGTGTTATGAATCAGCAAGAAAATAAATACGGATATAATGCAAAGTCTATCTGTAACTTTTCAATGAATGATATGCTAATAAGAACAGTTCAGTCTTCAATTTCAACTCTGCAATTCAGAAGTAAAATGCAATCTTTCACTAAATGTGCTAATCTAATGATAAAGATTCCAAGGCGAAAATGCCAATCAATGCAAAATGCCTATTTTTTTGTATTTTCAATATACTAAAAAGAAAATGCATGAACTGATGAGAAACCTGATATATAAATTCTATTGTGTATAAAAGCAATAACTGAAGCATAATACCAAGAACCCAAGCAAACATCCTAGGGTTCAAGGAAAACAAGGAGAAAGATTACTCCCAAAAAATTCAACTCCCAACAGGTTTCCTGTTAACCTAGAGAAACTCAACAGGCACTATAGAGTCCTAAGAGGGCTCAACAATCCTCAAAACCTACCCAACAATCACTAAACCAAGAAAACAAGCCAGGGGAAGTGGTATACGCGATTATTCAAGAGAACATAGAGTATATACGCTTATTGCAATGAGACAACAAGCATGTATATGCGAGTGTCTGGGCAAAAGGAATGTATATGATTTAAAACAAGGCCAGACAAAGGCAAGAAGGCTGAAAACTCAAATCCAGAGTGAACAGAATCTGTCAAGTAGTGATATGACAAGAAACACAAAGGAAAAAAGAGCAATGCAGGAAGAAAAAATACTTCAACCCTTAGAAGGGAGATCTCTCCCCAGTGGAGTTGCCATTTCTGTTACAAGGGAAAAACTCTCTATGGCCAAGGGTAAACCACAACAGACATGTATGACTGCAGAAATCAACTCAATTCCAACATATGCTATATAGACTAATGTGCAATATAAGAAAGAGGCCTACCTCGATCCAATGTTTGATGATGTTCCACCCTTGAGCACTTTGACCCAAAGCTTTATCCCTGTAAGAAGTTCTCAACAAACAAGCATAGCAAGTACATAGTGATGATATAAAAGGGGTTAGCACATCAAATAGCATAATCCATTAATAAACATTACAAACATGCCCATGGATAATAATCATATATTTGCAAGATACCAATAGGATGGGAAAGGAGTATTTCTATTAATAATTGATCAGCAAAAGTGACAACATTATAGACTTCTGTGTCAGCACGGTTCGAAACCAAGAAACCAAGTTCCTTCCAACTGGGTCTCCACCACTTCAATCCTCCACCAAAGGCAAGCTCATAGGAAAGAGGCAATGAGGTACTCTCAGCAATAGGGAAAGAGCTTGGGGGATGAACACTGGGTTCATACTTGAGGGACAAAGGGATGCAAACTCAATATGAATTAATTTCTCCAGAGTAACTTTTCTCTCAAATTTGAATGATTTCTCCTCTTTTCCATAGCTCAAAATTGTGCTCTTATAGCCTTCAGAATGCAATTGAAGGGCCGAGTTAGAACATTTCCAATATATAGAAGGCCAAGGATCAGAGATCTTCTGTCATGACATGGAAACCTGACCTCATTTTGTATTTTATGGCACAAATCCCGATGTACACGAGCTATAGTGGAGCATCCAACGTATACGCATCTTGCATAGTAGATAGGTAGCATATATGTGGAAAAATGTATATTTTTAGCTCTAGATTCATCAAAAAGGGATGATGAGTCTGCATAGGGAAATGGAAAAAGGCCCTCTGTGCAAGCTCTCTTGGCATTCCTCTATCCATTGAAACTTACTATCCTTCTTTAGTAGCTTCTCCATAGGTGTTGTTATATGTGCATAACCCTTAATAAATTTTCTGTAATATCCAGTGTGTCCTAATGCGGTGCACAACTTTCTAACTGAAGTAGGAGGAGTTAGATAAAAAATGATAGCAATCTTCAAAGGATCTACCAACAACCCCTGTTTGCACACAATATGTCCTAACAACACTCCAAAAGGTGAGAATAAAATACATTTCTTCAGATTCAGGGAAATCTGACATTGCCTGCACTTATCTAGCATTAATCTCAAACATTCAATATGATTTTTCATTAGGATAAAAGCAGTCCAATCATCAAAGTATGCTTCCAAAAACTTGTGCAAAAAGTCCTTAAATGCTTCGACCACCACTCTAAAAAATATGGTTGGTGCATTCTTCAATCCAAAAGGCATCACAGTGTACTGAAACAAACCTCATTCTATTGCAAATGTGGTCTTATGTCGGTATTCCTTAGCAATTTTGATCTATTGATAGCCTAAAAATCCATCTATAAATGAATAGACTTCTTGTCCTCCTACATTATCTAGGACTTCATTAGTAAAAGGTGTAGGGAATGGATCATGTAAACATGCATCATTCAACTTCCTTAGGTCCACACAAAACCTAATTTCTCCTGAATTCTTATCCTGAACCACCATAGGGCTGATCCATTAGATTCTTCAACTGGTTCTATGATTCCTACTTCGAACATTATATATAATTCAATATTAACTTTCTTCTTGTACTTAGGATTCAGTCTGTAAGGTCTCTGCTTGATAGGTCTTGCATCTGGTCTCAAAGGGATCTTCATTTCTCCCATGGTCCCTTTTAGGCCCTTCATGTCTATGAACTTGGTTGGAAACAAGTCCGAGTACTCATGCAACAATTCTGTAATCTTACTAATAGTAGCATCATCCCAATAGTCTCCAACATTAGCCAATTTAGGTTTTTTCTCTATTCCAATATTAACCTTCTTAATTTTAATAGGTTGCTCGATAAAAGGTAATTCAATTCCTAGCCCTCCTATGTCTCATTCTCCTTCAATTTCTATAATGTTTACATCCCTAGGGTCATCATCTTCATCAACATTAATATTATAAAAATCATGTAATCGTTGAAGGGGCACATTCCATTCATCTTCTTCTTGTTCAAAAGTGGGGTTAGGTTCCTCCTCAAAGACCTTCTGTCTTACAATTTGTAAATCCTAATCGACTATGGGGTACTAAATTTCAAATTGGAATGTAGCTATAAATTTATAGGTCATACCATACCAATCTGCAGTGGCTAGGCACAACTCTGCTTGAAGATACCAGTTGATAGGCATAGTATCTAAGGTGTTAATGAACTTATGTACCCACTGTTCCTTGGGAATGTTGCTCCATGCCTTTTCACAACTTTGCATATGGTCCTTAGGACAACTCTAACATGTGTACCGAACTTCACATCCTTTAGCTTGGTATGAAAAGCGTATTGTCAATAAGGTGTGACATTGCACCCAATCTGTGATATTCTTCTTGTGTGTTCCCCACCATCTAGTTGTTGTTGCTTTCAAGACTTCATCCATTGCCAACATCCTCTGTTGTGTTGGTAAAATACTCTCAAATTCCATTAGAAATGTCTCTAAATGATTCAAACCATAAAATTTAGGAAGATTACTTACTTCTTTGCCAATCTAGTGAACTGTCTTGGTCAATCTAGCACACCTCCTTGTAGAGACTTCATACATCCTGTTCTGTCAATTTTTCAATGCTTCTTCCGAGTCAGATGAGAGTGAACTCTCACTTTGCCAACTTAGATTTCCATATTCTCTAGGATTAATATAATCCTATTGTCTTGATGTCAGTTTATAGATGTTCTCTATCTCATATGCATGGTCTTCTTCTCTTATAGGATTTGTGTATATGCGACCTTCATCAAGTTCAAAGGGTGCAATTACCTTAAGGCCATTACCCTCGAATGCCATTCTTCTTTTTTTTAGGTCAACAATAGTTAGATTGTTGAAATCCCAATCGATTCCTAACAACACAGGATAAGGACAACTATCATCAACAATCTCAATCACTTCGAAGTCTGCAAATGTTTTTACCCTGTCGATGTCCACAAGGACATGCTCTAGTCTTCCAAAGGGGCTCACCGCCTACTGATTAGCCATTTTGAGCCTGATAGGAGAGTAAATTAACTTAGGTTTTTCCATTAGTTCCCAAGTCTTCTTCGTCATAACATTTAATTCTAATCCTAGGTCGAGGACCACATAGTCCACGTCGTAGTCTCCAATATGAGCACTAAGGTGAAGTTCCTTGTTTCTCCTCCTTTTTCTAGATACTTGATTCACAGCTCTACTCAAAAGGGGATTTTTTCTTCCAACTTCATACTGTCTTACCAGGTGTTGTAGCTCCTACACATCTTTTTCATCTTCAATCAAATTGATACAAGTATACAAGAAGTCCATAAGCTTACTTACCTCTTTTCCTTGTCTAGCTAGGGCAGACTGATCAAATGTTGGTGGCATTTCACAATCCCTTACTTCTAGTTGTGCCCTAGATGAAGAATCTTGTTCTCCTATAAATTCTTTCCTTGCTTCTTCAAAAGTATGTTTTTCTCTCCTTGGATCAAACAATTGTGCCTTCTCTACAGCTCTTTTGATCCCTGATCCATCTGTAGTCTTTCCTGGAGTCACCTGATCTCCCCTGTAACAACACCTGCTCTAGTAATAACAACGACTCTGGTATCCTCCCTGCGAGGTTCTGCTGATATTAGTTGAATTTGTTGGTTTCCACCTTGTCTTTCCTAAAGTTTAGCTAACAATACTAGACAATCTTCAATGACATGGTCAAATGAATTACAGTAGTTGCAAGTAGTACAAGGGTTTTGACAATCCCTTGCCAAATGTCATGGTTGTGCGCAATTATAGCAAATAATCTGACCTTGACCTCGACCCATACCTCCACCTCGTCCTCTTCCTCTAAATCCACCACGAGGGTTGAAGTTTCCTCTTCTTGAGGAGTTGAGATGTGCATTATTTCCTTCATACTATAATTCTCCTTGAATTCTATATGTATCCCTTGACCTTTCATGCATGAGGTCATAATCCCTACAATCTTTCTCATCATGCCCCACAAATTTGCAGAATGTACAATAAATATTGGTAGGTGTCTGGACATATTTCTTCATATAATAACATTCACTAGGGCAATATCTATTTCTACATACCTCACACCAAGGTATAGTATCCTGCATCAATGGGTTAGGGGCTCCAGAGGCCAAGTATTCATTAAATAAGGGACAATGCTCTTTGTCATGGCCCTCTAATTTACATCCGATACACCAAATGTCTTCTCTTTTCTCTTTCCATTTATATTTCTTCATGTCTTCAACCTGTAAAGATAAACTAGTTAACTGATTCAAAATCTGACTCATACTTGGACTAGATTCTCCTACAGGGGCTTCTTCTAGTTTCATAGAAATCTCTAATGCTTCAGCCTACAAAGCAACCTTCTTTTGCATCAAAGGAACTCTAATGTGTGGCAGGAGGGCATCGATGAACCATTCCTTATGTTGTTCATCCAGAATCTGGAAACTTAAATGGCCTGTCAAGGTCTTAAACCTCTGATCAAATTCCCAAATAGGTTCAGTTACCTTCTGCTTGATCTCCTTCAACTCTGTAATACACTGTGACTCCTATTTCAGCTTCTTGAACTCTGCACTCAAGGTAGTATTAATGAAATTCAATGGTTTATGTTGTGCAAATCCTAAAGCAAATTTCAAATACTAGCTCAGGGCACGGTCCCTCAAGGTAGTACTAAACTGATCTCTCTTAACAACTTTGTCGCTGACTTTCTTAATGATCCATACAGCTTTTCATAAGAACCAGTGTTGGTTAGGATCCTGAGATCCATCGCCTCTAAAAATAGGTAGCCTCATTTCATCTACCATAGATATTCCTTGGTTTCTCGACTGAGTATGTACTAAACTGCTTGTAACAGTACTTTGATTTCTCTGATTACTCTGATTACTTAATGTTTCTAAAACAATAGGAGGAGTAATAATACTTACTTCAATGGTAGGCGCAATCCTTGAAGTTTCTGGTTATTCATGGTGAAGTTCTCCAGTCTCTACTTCCTCTACCCTTGAGAAATATGAATACTCCCCATCTGATCTCCCTATTTCTTCTCCATTGTATAAATCCTCGTCTTGTGCCAATGGTCCGTAACTATGCTCAAACAGGTTCACAAGAGGAACCTTCCTAAATGATATCTCGCTTCACCTGTGTCCAGCCTCTGCATCGTTGTCGTTGTCTGAATTCTTGAACATTAGTTTTAATATCCAACTGATTACTATATCTTCAAGATATTCTTCTCATGAAATAACATCTTAATCTTCAGCTTCAAAAAGTGTATAAACTTCCCTCTAGTTCCCTTGAAGAAATAACTCTCTACTTGGCTATATGATTCCACTCTGTCAAGAACAAACTCAGTAATATACCCTCCAATATTTCTATCAAACCAGAGATCTACTACTCTAGGCACAACGTTATCGACTCTCTTGACCTTCTTGATCAATGTCATTGTCCAAACCACAGGTGGTCTAGATTTTATCTCAAACTGAGTGTCTGCTAATCTGGCTAACCACTCATATAAATCCTTATGAACTCCTCCAAAGAAAATCTTGTGTACGTCAGTAAAGATGTACCTTCCCAACCAATATTATGTACTAATTCTAGGGTTCTTGTTCTGAGCTTCGACGAAGTCCCTTTCTTGTTCTTCTAACCACCTTTGAATCTTTGTATTTGATGGAAACCACCTTGACATTCCCTCGAAAAGATATCGATCCCAACAACGGAAACATTTGTTGGCATAGGGATAGACCCAGGTTTCAACTCTAAAAACGCACCGACAAACCCTAACTACTAGCCCTTTCAGCAACACCTGTGAAGAAGATAAAGTCTCACCCGAAGTAGCAATAGGGGGTTGCAGGACACAGGTGTCTACAACCAGAGGAAATGCAAAGGGATATCAGAACAACAATGTAATGTAACCTAGAGATTCTTTAATAGTCTTACACTTAGCTTCGTGAAGTTAGATTATACCTTCTATGTTTCATATGGAAACAACAATGCAATAACAGTATAATCAGATAGAAAATAACACAACATCAACCACAAAGAACAACGAGATTTACGTGGTTCACCCTCTCCCTAGGGATACATCCAAAGAAATGTGTTTCTTAATATATTATATGAAAACATGCAGTTCTATCTCCGCACTTAGCTGCATATCCTTCTCTCTCTTCCTCTTTCTCTCCCTTCCCTATGCACCCAGCTGCAGGGTTGATCTTCACACCCAGTTGAAGATCTAGAATAATAGAATGAAAAATACTTCGATATCAATGTTGCTCTCACCCACAATAATAGTAACCAACCTCTCAACTCTTCTAGACCTCTATTTGTACATTTCATGACTCTCAGACAACCTCAAACTGAAGTCTAGGTGTCAAAAATTGTTGGCACATGGGAAGACCCAGGCTTCAATGCTCAAAAGTGCACCAAAAAAACCCTAACTACCGGCCCTTTCGGAAACACCTGTGAAGCAGATGAAGTCTCACCCGATGTAGAGGTAGGGGTGGTTGCAGGACTCCAGTGTCTGCAACCTTAGCTGGGACACAAATATGTCATTCTAAGATTTAACATAGCACTTAGCAACTACAGTTCATCAATATTCAACTTAATATCTACTTCGCAGATAAAACAGAGCATCGCATCATTCATTCAGATCTGATGTATCTAAGCACTTATCATAAAGAGATAGACTAGATCTAACATATATAAGCACTAAGAAAGTTCACAGAGGCTAGATCTAACATCCATATACATCATTAGCACAAAGCATAAACAAATCTATCTATCTATATCAAAGCACTTAGCAAGTAAAGACATAAAAACATCCACACATTGCACAAAACAGAGAAACACAACATATACATGGTTCACCCCCACCCTGGGGCTACGTCCAACAACTCTTCTTCTTTATTAGCTTCTTCAATAGGTGACACGCACAGAGCCTCAAAACCCTACTCCTCATAGGACAGGAGATCTGTGCAGCTCACTAGATCCTCATTCCCCGAGTGGATCTAAGCACTCAGCCTTCCACAACCTCTTACAATGACTTGCACTTATCTATGCAAGTCTCACACAGTATGCACAAAGAACTTACAATCCTTCAATCACATAGATATAACACTTAGTCATCCATAACTTATCTCTTCTTACATTGCCTAGACATCTATTTATACTTTACAAAATAGGCATAAACATGGGTAAACCCATGTACCGACATCCCATACCCGTTACACCATCCCAAAACCCAAAAAGGAACCAAAAAGGGGCCAAGATGATGTGATCTCTGCTTTGTCTTGCGATCCTTCTTCGACAAGCTGTCAAAGTTCCAAAATAGGTCAAACTTGACCAAGGATCTCCCAAAACTTGGTCAAAGGCCAACATGCCCCCAAAACTCACATGTGACTTGTCCCGAGTCACTCTTATTTGGGTATTTCTTCTTCGAAAGCCTAGAGCTTGGCTTGAGCTGCTTCGACTTGTTGTTATGCTACGGCCTCTTGTTTAGTGAACTATTGGATGACTGCGTCATTGGTAGGTACCTCTAGGCATTATTTAGCAGCAATGAAAACCTTCTCCATTTCTACTCCAACCTTCAACCTCCATTGGCACAGGGGTAGACCCAAGGTTCAACGCTACAACAATGCACCAACAAAACCTTAACTACCAACCCTTTCGGCAACACTTGCGAAGCAGATGAAGTCTCACCCAAGGTAGAGACAGGGGTGGTTGTAGGAATCTAGTTTCTGCAACCTTAGTTGGGACACAAATCCGTGATTCTAAGATTTAACAGAGCACTTAGCAACTACAGTTCATCAGTATTCAACTTAATATCTACTTCGCAGATAAAACAGAGCATCGCATCATTCATTTAGATCTAATGTATCTAAGCACTTAGCCTAAAGAGATAGACTAGATCTAACAGATTTAAGCACTAAGAAAGTTTATAGAGGCCAAATCTAACATCCATATACATCATTAGCACGAATCATAAACAGATCGATCTATCTATATCAAAGCACTTAGCAAGTAAATACATAAACACATCAACACATTGCACAAAGCAGAGCAACACATCATATACGTGGTTCACCCCCACTGTGGGGCTACGTCCACCAACTCTTCTTCTTTATTAGCTTCTTCAATAGGTGACATGCACAGAGCCTCAAAACCCTACTCTGCATAGGACAGGAGATTTGTGTATCTCGCTAGATCCTCCTTCCCCAAGTGGATCTAAGCACGTAGCCTTCCACATCCTCTTACAATGACTTGCACTTAGCTCTGCAAGTCTCACACGGTATGCACAAAGCACTTACAATCCTTCAATCACATAGATCTATCACTTAGACATTCATAACTGCTCTCTTCTTACATTGCCTAGACATCTATTTATACTTTACAAATTAGGCCTAAACATGGGTAAACCCATGGGTCAACATCCCATACCTATTATATAATCCCAAAACAAAAAAAGTACCAAAAAAGGGGTCGAGATCTCGTGATCTCTGCTTCGTCTTACGCTCCTTCTTTGATAGTTTGTCGAAGTTCCAAAATAGTTCAAACTTGACCAAGGATCTCCCAAAACTTGGTCAAGGGCCAACAGGCCCCCAAAACCTAGATGTGACTCATCCCAAGTCACTCTGATCTGGGTAGTTTTGCTTCAAAAGCCTCGAGCTTGGATCAAGCTGCTTCAACTTGTTGTTTTGCTATGACCTTCTATTCAGTGAACTCTTGGATGACTGCATTATTGATAGGTCCCTCCAGGCATTGTTCAGCTGCAGTTACAAACTGCTCTAGTTTTGCTCCTCGACCTTTGACCTCTATGAAAAATTGGTAAGCCTTATCTTGTATAGGTTAGAGCCTCTGAGTTACTTCCATAACTCTGCTCTAGATAGTGTGGATCTACTACTGAGTAGTTTTTTTCTTTTAGGAGCGCTTCATTCTCTCCACAACTGACAGGGGCTTCAGTTGTGCTTGTATCGTTTTGTCTTGATACTTCACCTCTTGGAGTTGCGACTCCAGTGCCTTCAGTTCTAGATTCTCAGTAAGTTGTTCGTAGGTTTCGGCACTGTGATCAGTAAGTTTCTTACATTCCATGGCAAGGGATTTTATTCTCTCAACTACGCTTCGAGCAATTTCTTCTCTTTGATCCCGTACATCTTGTGGAGTCTCGGGCACTGCACGAAGTTCCAAGTTTTCTATGCATTGTTGTAGCTATTGGATAGCTTATGTGAGCTTCTCTACTTGATGTGTGACTTGATCCTCTTCCTTTATTTCTATGACAGTTATAGAGAGAAGTGCTATGTTGATCGCTTCCTTCACTTCAAGTTGCTCCGCGAGAAACTATTTTGTTCCTTGTTGCATATGTACTTTTTCATCATTGAACTTCGCTTGGAGAGCAATATTTTCTTGTTCTGAAGTTCAACATTGTTCTACAAGTACTCCTTATACTTGCGTCAAAGCTTGGGTGGCTTGTTCTATTTTCTCTTGTGCTCGTCGGAGGCGAGCTTCGACTGTCTCAGCCAGTGAACAGAGTTGGGTTGGCTCATCTCCCAACTTTGGTTCTCCTGATGGCAGGGGTGCAGTGGAGACTGCGCGACTGGACTGAAGGGCCTGTTGTACCCCTCAAAGTTTGACTTCAATCCTATCATACATTTCTTCCTACTTGGCTTCTTGTTTCTCTGTTATTTCTATTGAAGCATCATTCAGGGTTGCGATGATGAAATCAAAATCATAGGAGGTGAGGATAGTCTGCATCTTGGTCATGGTGGCTTTCGATTTCTTCCATGAAGAGGGTCTCTGGGGAGAAACCTTCCTCTTTTTCAGGGAGATAGTCTCGTCTCTCGGTGGTGTTACTTCACCTTTTTTTTGTTTAACTTCTCTGTCCTTCATCTCTTATATGTTTTCATCACCTCCTCGCTCAGGTGATATGGAACTAGTCTTCCCTGAGGCGCTTCTTAGGTCTTGGACTTCTTTAGTATTCTTCGTTTTTCTAGGTCTAGGTGTATCATGCGTAGTTTCTGGCCTGTTAGAATCGAACACCTCTACAGGGTCAAAGGGGATAAGGAGGTCAGTGAACCCGTCCTTAGTGATCTCCTCAAGGTATTATTCTGAAATCTTATAATATGATTGGAGTTTCTCTTTGTGTTCATCTGCTCGCGCTGTAATGTAAGTGAAGTGTCGATTCGTGCTGAACTTCATCAAGGGTCGAAACCTTTGTAAGGTATTCAGAGTCATGAGAGGCTCAGCTTCGATGGATCTCTTTAGCTGGAGGTAATATGTATGAAACACAACATTTGAATACCGCTGTTTGTTCATATCAGTTGAATACCATAAGGTAGTGAACTTCGCGGCAAGCGGTTCGAACGGTTCTATATCTGGTAAGGTCGCACCTTCCAGCATCTCCTAGGCAACAAAAGATATGAGGATCAGGAGCCAGATAAAATGAAATTAATAACCCTAATCTTGTGCTTCTTGGCAGTCTATCTCCAACTGGTTAACTAGGTGCTTTGCCCAGTTCATCTGTAGGCCTTCCACGCACTTCCCTGTGAAGTCAATTATAAAGTTGGTGACTTATGTAGGTCGGTTCTTCCTTACTAAATTTCCAGCTATCAGTTGAAATGAAAGGTGCATTGTGCCACTCTATATGGAAGCTACCTTGTAGCCTCTTGTTCCCTTCTCAATGTCGTCATATGTATCCTTGATCTTCTGTGCTAGCGCGCAATCTGCAGATTTTCCTGGATAAAAATCTTGTGGCTCGGGTCCTTGCATACTCAAGCCTGTGATCCTGTGGATTAGAATTGGGTCAATTGTAACACAATGATCTAACCACAAGTAGCCACGATGGTAATAGGATAACAGTAGCTTGACACGGGCGTTGACTTCCTGGTGTCTTCCGAAGTGTGGGATCTTCATGACATTCAACAGGGTGGACTGCACGAGGTCCATAGTCCACTGCTAAGGGATGATCTTTGAGTTCTTCCATTTTGTTCCAGTTAGGTACTTGGATGGGGCGAGCATACCATAGACCTTGTGATATCCGAGGTTAAATTCGTTGAACTTTAGTGTTGCGATCTTTTCCTGGTCTGTTTGAACTATGTGTATTCCCTTCAGGAGGTACGCAGTAAATATGGTGTATTCAAAATCTCTTGGTACACTATCACGATTCACCACGCTAGCCAGAGATGGTATGTAATCAGACAATATGGTTGGAATCAGTTTTGCATTTGCGAGGTCGTCTTTATGCTTGGTTCTCTTTTCTACTGACGGTCGGGATTGTCCATCTCCGCGAGCATTCGACGAAGAAGCTTGCAACGTCCTTGTCGATGAATCTTGTACACCTGCAAACATCGACATGACTCTTTCCGTCATCAGGTTGATGAGTACTTACTTCAAAGACTCTTCGACTGTGCTAATTTCTTTGAACATACACGCTTGTGGTTAACGATCTGGGGTTCAGGGGGCTGTCTCTCAATGCAATGGGATAGATGGAAAAAGTGTGATGATCACTGTGTGAAAATCAACTAATCTTTGGCCTCAAATTCATGGTTTGTAAAAGTGTTCTCGGTGCATAGCGCGATGGGATAAATAGATAATCAGGCAACGGATCTCTTACAACGGATGAGAAGCCTTCATTAAATATGTTATTTCCATCACGGCATGTTCCAATGGTCTAGAGGTGAACCATAAATTCCTTTCTACCCATTTGAAGGGTCGTCCAAATGATTATATTGTTCCCAACAACTATATTTCTTCACCCTAGCGAAGTGCCATGTGACGTTGTTTTTTTATCCCGACGAAGTTCTAGTTTTCCAAATTTTCCTTTTGCGAAGTTCCCTCTGGGACCTTCTGTAACTTCTCAATCTTATCTCTCTTCTTACTTAGTTTTCTAGCCTTCTTTCCAGTGAGATTCGTCTCGGTATTCCTTTTTCCATTCTGATTCTTATCTTTGTTTGGCATAGTAACTTCGTGCTATTGAGATTCTTTCCTAAGATTCAAGGGTAATACTTCTTCTTTATCTGGAATAGGTACTTCGATCTTCTGTGGGTCTTCTAATGTTCTTGAAACATTGACATCCAAGTCTCTGGTGTTAAATATATTCAATCTGTTCTTCTATTCTTCAATCAAGTGTGTAATCCTTCTAGTCATGAAATCTTTTAACTCTTGCTTCTTCTGCTCTAAAACTTCTTCTTCTTCCTTCCTCCTGGCCAGATCTCTTTCAATCCAGGGCTTTCCTAGTAACAAAGAAAATGGTTCTCTGTCCTCAGTAAATTTAATAATCTCAAAGTCTTCCTCTATAAAAGTTCCATTGGCATTCATAGATATCCGGGTGAGCTTTCCATATAGGCTTATCAGCTTTCCTCTAAATATCCCTATTCTTCTCAATGAAGGAGTCATATAATGCCTTCCTATAGATTCCCAAGTTATTTATGTCATGATATTCACCTGTGTTTCCTTATCTAGAACACAGTCAATGTCGAAGTCTCCTATTCTTACTTTAATGTAATATTTTTCTTTAAAAATATCTGATAGGTCAGTCTGTCGGAGGTCATTCAGGGTTTCTGTCATCTGTAGCAATACTTTATTTGATTATTTCTGGGGTTCTGCCATAATCTTATTTTCTAGATCTGCCTTAGGGTTTTCTTGTCTCATGTTCATTGTTTCAATCTTAGCAATCATTTTAGGGAAATCCAATACTTCATGATCCATATCTTTACAACAAAGACAACTAGGTCTTCTACCAGGACATTCCTTAGCCAGATGGCCTGGTCTTCTCCAACTATAACAAAGGGTTAATCCTCTCTTTCTCTTAAATGATCCCCAACCTTTCTTGTACTGCGCACTAGGATCATGGTAGCTAACCTGCAAAAAATTCTTTCTAGGATCCTGCATCCATTTGTTAGTCCAAACATTCTCTATATACATAGGTATAACATATCTTCCATTATTCTTATCAGATCTATTCAAATCAAATCTTCTTTCATATATCAGTGCACTAGTTTTTAAGCTATGACAAATCTTATCAAACATACCTAGATCCATGCTTTAGAAGCAAAAAAATTCCACTTATCTTACTTCTACAGAGCACAAAGCTTCTAGATCTAAAACTTTTCACTATTCTTACCTCTATCAGAGCACAAAGCTTTTAGATCTTACCTCTTTTAATCAAAAATTCTCACTTTTACCTTTCTCATAGCACAAAGATTTCAGATCTTACCTCTTTTCTTCAGATCAGACTTCTTTTCTTTAGCACAGAGCTTCACAAGCTAAGTAGGGCACTGTGCACTAGAAAGACAGATATACACACAGAGATTTCACAATTTCAGGTCGGATCTTCACACAAAGTTTCTTCTTTCTCAGTTCCCATCAATCACAGTTTTAGGTCCCGGCAACGGAACCATTTGTTGGCATAGGGGAAAACCCAGGGTTCAATGCTACAACAATGCACCAACAAAACCCTAACTACCGACCCTTTCGGCAACACCTACGAAGCAGATGAAGTCTCACCCGAGGTAGAGGCAGGGGTGGTTGCAGGACTCCAGTGTCTGCAACCTTAGCTGGGACATAGATCTGTGATTCTAAGATTTAATACACTTAAAAACTACATTTCATCAGTATTCAACTTAATATCTACTTCATAGATAAAATAGAGCATCATTTCATTCATTCACATCTGATGTATCTAAGCACTTAGCATAAAGAGATAGACTAGATCTAACAGATTTAAGCACTAAGCAAGTTCACAGAGGCCAAATCTAACATCCATATACATCATTAGCACGAAGCATAAACAGATCTATCTATCTATATCAAAGCACTTAGCAAGTAAAGACATAAACACATCAACACATTGCACAAAGCAGAGAAACAGAACATATACGTGGTTCACCCCCACCCTAGGGCTACATCCACCAACTCTTCTTCTTTATTATCTTCTTCAATAGGCGACATGCACAGAGCCTCAAAACCCTACTCCACATAGGATAGGAGATCTACGTAGCTCGCTAGATCCTCCTTCCCAGAGTGGATCTAAGAATGTAGCCTTCCACAACCTCTTACAATGACCTACACTTAGCTCTGCAAGTCTCACACAGTATGCACAAAGCACTTACAATCCTTCAATCACATAGATCTAGCACTTATCCATTCATAACTTATCTCTTCTTACATTGCCTAGACATCTATTTATACTTTACGAAATAGGCCTAAACATGGGTAAACCCATGGGCCGACATCCCATACCCGTTACATAATCTGAAAACCCAAAAAGGGGTTGAGATCTCATGATCTCTGCTTCGTCTTGCGCTCCTTCTTTGACAGGTTTTCAAAGTTCCAAAATAGGTCAAACTTGACCAAGAATCTCCCAAAACTTCTTCAAGGGCCAACAAAACCCTAGTTCGACATGACCCATGTTTTTAGGGCTTTGCCAGCCTGTCCTTCCTTCTTTTCCATGAGGTGCTCCAAAGAATCCGTTGGTGTCTTCTTCTTCTTGTTGAGTTGTCCATGATCCATATTCTTTGATACTTTATCTTCCTTGGTCTTCTCTTTCAACGACTTGCTTTTCCTTACTTCATTCCTTCTTTTTTGCTTCTTTAACCACTTCGAACCTTCCTTGGTTTGTGTGTCTTCCATGCACTTTGTACTTCATCTTTGTTCCTTAATACATAACCAAGGGCCAAGAGGAGCACCTAGAACTATAACAAAGGTGAAGAGGCTATTAATAAATGAATTTTAGAAACCAAGCTCAGAGGACCAGTTCATGAATGAAATGATAGATATTAAGAAGAAACTAGGATAATTAGTCTGGGAGGTGGACCAGAAGTTCAAGAGTCTAACAGGTAAGTTAAAGTACCCTATTACTGATATGAAATATAGAAATTTGTTTGCTAACTCTTTATTGTCACACTTGAAGTATCCTTTGAGACAACATAAATTCCAAATTCAGGTTGAGGCTCTACAAGCATCCTTACAATTAGAGGAAAATAAGTACAAGCATGCAGATCCAGCTATGGAAGAGTTGAGACAAGATCTGAATAAATTAGCATTCCAGTTGAATTAGAATAAAGGAAAGGAGAAAAGAGAAGATGTATGGTGTACAATGTGCAGGACAAAAGGCCATTGTAAGAATGAGTGTCCATTATTCCGCAGTATATTGGAGTGGGTATGAAAAACCCTTTAGCTTTAGGAGGACCACGGTGTGAGATTTGAAAAACACATGGGTATGATCCCTATCACTTCCCTCTGATGCAGAAGTATCAGACAATATCAAAGAGTACATTTTGTAATTTTTGTAAGTTAGTTGGACACAAAGACAAGGACTGCAAAACTTTGGAAGTGATGAAAGAAAATATTTCAAATACATATAGGGTGCATGATTAACATATAACGGGACAACCCACTCAACAGTCATTGTATAACAACACAGAATAGCCATAATATAATCTTGCACAACAGTTTCAAGCACAACCACATGATAACAATACACAACAGTTTGGAGCACCACCACAATAGTGTGCAGTGCTACCACAATACAATAATGCACAACCATGGTATAATCAGGGACCTCAGTATAACACACCGCGTGGAGATAATCAGGGCAACAAAGGAGGATTCAGAGGGGGATTTCATGGAGGAAGAGGCTTTGGAGGAGGTTGAGGAGCAGTAGTTTTTCATAACTGTAAGAAACCAGGTCACTATGAAAGAGATTTCCCATAGACACCTGCAACATGTATGTATTTTCGTGCAACAGACCATGAAACATAATATTTTCCAACACTTTTGGTAAAGATACAGGACAAGAGGAACCAAAACAATGAGAATGTACAATGGATTTTTGTGGAAAACAAAGAAGAGGATGGTAAGAAGATCAATATAGTTACTAGAGGAAGATCTAAGGCAAGAGAAGATTCAACAAAGAAGGACCAGGATCAATACCTATGGGTTAGGAAGAATACCGCACCTGAAAAAAAGTTTGATGCATGCAAAGAGAAAGAGATATTCAAAGAGGCTAGGAAGGAGATTTTGAAAGAAAATATTGTGTCTACTTTAGGGAAAAAACCAGAAGATGAGATACCAGTGTATGAGATGCCTCCATTATTTTATCAAACCAACAAAGAGTATCCTTCAGATAAAGTAAGTAAATTAAGAAAATTTTGGGGGTCGTGTAAAATTGTTGAATGATTAAAATTTGTTACAAGTACTGCATATTTTGTTAGAAAAGTGTAATTATGGGGAAGAAGGGGTAAAAAGAGTAAATCAGGTCCATAATAAGAGAATACCAAGAAGGGAATTCATATTGAATGCAAACATCAAAGATTTCAATATGGGGGATATCATACTAGACTTAGGGTCCGAAGTTAATGTTCTTCCAAACAAGACATGGGAAGCTATGGGTTAACCTCAATTGGGGTATTCAACTATCCAATTGAAGTTAGAAAATCAACACAGAGTGGTGCTAATTGGAATATTCAAAGGAACTCCAGTAGATCTAGATGGTGTGTGAACCATGGCAGACTTTGAAGTCATTGACATCATAGATAATACTTCACCATATCCATCTTTGTTGGGTCTGGATTGGGCCTTTGATAACTAGGCTATTATCAATTTGAAGACAGGGAATATGATCTTTGAATATGGAGAATACAAAGTGATCACACCATTGGATCCCTCAAAACGAGGAAGGCCACATCATTTTATTCACACATTAGAAGGCATTCCAAAGAATTGGTACACAAAACAGAAACAACGCAGAGAAACTACAAACTGGGAAGAGATACATCCGAATTTTGTAATTACATTTTCCTTTGAGCATGAAAGTCTAGAGATAGATACAAAACTGAAGGTGGTAAGAGATAGAATATTTGAAGAACCATAATTTGAAATAATCCCAACATATCAGAAGCATACTAGACAAACAGTTAAACAATTTCCACATTGTTATCATGTCACAGAAGATCTAGTAGAGGATAACCCACACAATATCCATATCCCAAAAGTTTAAGGAGAAAGGGAAGTATAAGGTCCAAATATAGATTTAGAAGATTATGTTGCACCATTAAATATCATAAAGGTAAACATTGGAACTGCAGAAAACCCAAATAAAGTCTGTCACATATGGAGGTGTTGTACAACTACAGGATTTAGCAGGAAAGGAAGTTCAAGGACTGGTGAATGGTATCCGAATGAAACTGTATAGGGACAGTCAACCCACTAACCATCAATAGTTGCAGCGCAACAAGTACACTTGTACATATTATAAATAGTAGGATTTAAAAGAAGAAAAAGGAAAAGAAAACTAGAAAAAGGAAAAAAGAAGCAATTAGAGGAATAAATGATAAAAAGATAGTTGAGAATGTAAGTGCGTAGCAGACAGATAGTCAGGGTGAAAATAAGACAAGATACTTCACATGGGATAACTATGGAAGAAGGATGTACCAGTGTGCCAGATATATACCACAGTAGAAAAATACAACGCACCGAAAAAATCAAATAGTCAGGAAAAAGAAAAACCGGTCACCGGAAAAAGAAGGCACGAAACAAACATTTATGATAGTCATTGAAGTGTTCCTGGAAATTTTTGTGCAATTATGAAAGTCATTGAAGCGTTCCTGGAAATCTTTGTAGCATTTATGACAATACTTTAGAAGAAAATTTAGGGTGTGACAAGTCACATTGTGAATTTGAGTCAATGGAGAGCTATGCAGCGAGAAGAGCCGAAGAGAATCAGTGATTTACTAGGCTAAAAGTGAGATTTCAGACGCAAACCCATTTAGATTCCAACATTATGGTCCTACCCAAAGTCGGAGCACCGAGCCATATATCAAGGAGAACTCGTAGGAACAACAGGTTAGCACCAGAGCTAGCAATGGAGGCCGAAAACCCTATGCAAATAGAGGGAGTGGTGGATGTCGATGCCATTCCTTCCCCATAACCAACAATCCCTACACTAGTCAAAGAGAAAATAGAACATATGTATATTGATCCACCAAACATAGCAGTAGAGCCAAACTCGACGTAGGAAACAATTCCACCCATAGAGGAAGTATATGAGGAAAGGACTAAGTTTGGTGAGCCAAGGACTCAAGCGGGTGCAAAAGTAGCACAATAGGAGAAAACAAAAACAATAGACAACACGACACAACAGGAGTCTGGTGGAGAGGAATAAGAGGAAGAGAAAATGTATCAGGAAGAAGGGACCTCAAGTGCACCAGGAAAGGGGAAGGGGAAAAAACAGGTCCAAATATCCCTGCACAAGAAACAATAGGTAACCATTGTGTTACCATGCATACCAACAGGAGCAAATATTATCTCAGAGTTACTTCGATGCATAGATAAACTGCGCTATTCATACCATGATGTGAGGGACACAAATAAATTCCTAGAGTTCTTGCAACATGTATACTTAGAAATCAGAGGGGTCAGTGTGACAAGAGTTCCTATAATGGAACCTATATGGTGGATACAAGGGCTATATAACACAGGTATAATGAACCCGTTGGAGATCCCAGACTTTGGCAAAGGAAAGGGCGTAAATAACTGCATCAAGTAGTTACTCGCAATAGTACATGGAGGTATTTTGTGGCTAGATACACAAGTTTCCATCGGCGTTGACTTGATAGCCAAGATAATAGGTCTATCAACTAACGGTGAGAAACTTACACAGTACCTTGATGACAAGACCAAGGAGAAATCATTGACAAAAGAGATGAAGAAAAATTACATGGCAGAGAGAGGATCCAGGGGGATCATCATCAACATGATCAGTGAACTAGCAACATGGCTAGCAACCAAACTGATGGCCTGTAAATTAATCAAGAAGTGTCACAAGGAGAAATTTCTAGCAAGCATAATAGAAGTAGCCGCGTAGTGCGCAAAGGGAACTGTGTTAAGTTGGATCCCATATTTGTTGAATTTATTTTTGGATGATTGCAAATATTCTCAGGACATAGGAACAAAGTTCCATTACTCATGGATTATAATGTTGATTTCCTTAGTGGGTTGAAAGCACCCCAAATACACCATGTTTTGTTAGAGAAATGGAAGGTGTCACACAACACAGTATGAATTATTATGGCACACAACTGTTGCAAGAGAAAGATAGGAAAATACCAACATCTTCAAGACATACCTTGAGGAAATCCAAGAAAAGGTGGTAGCGACTCAAAGGATCCCACTAGAGGTGGTGGAGGAGCACAAAATGATAGCAAATTTTAAAGAATCATGACACAATATGTGGATCAGGCTAAAAGGGATCGCAAAAAGGAGTGGTTGTATATGAGATAGTGTGTCACAGTAGAAGAATTCCTATGGGCAATGAAAGACTGGAAAGAAGAATAGAAGGTTCTAGTAGAAAAACCAAACTCTAAGCAACCAACAAAGGACAAACAACTAATAGAAGCAAGCTCATCACAAAGTAAAGGTAACCCAGAAGCAAATACAAGAGAAACAACAAGGGGGAGTGTAGAAACAAAGAAGAAGACTATCCCCAAACTGGTCACACAGTAGAAGGATCACGCAAAAATTACTAATGGAGCCACATAAAGGAAAGAGAAAATCCCTACATAGGAGGGACAAACAGAAGGAAGTATACTAGATACCCTAGGAAAAACAGATCCCACAAAGTCAAGGCCACCAAAGAGAATGATTGTTCAGTCAGGTGGAGCACACAAGAAAATGAAGGCACACAAGGCAGTCTTAGAATACAACATAACATAGGACGATACAAAATTACTCATGAAGAAAGTACAAGACTGCGCCACCGAAGAATATGAGGAGGCAGAAAAAGAAAGGGAAAGGATAATGCAAGAACTGACAGAGGTCAAGAGGGTATTAGAGAAGATATGATTGACCAAGGAACAACATGAACGCACAACACAATAGCAACAAACAACTCAAGAATATCCCATGTAGAATGAGGAAGAGACTGTGCAACTAACAACATTGGAAAGCCAAAGATTTAGCCTTACCAAACATATGTTGCAAATTGATCAGGAGATGAAGCAGACACAAGTTAAGGGTGTACAACATATGGATTTGGTATTGGAAACGATACCAACCAAGGCCTTATATAAGTTGCAGATAATTGTGGTGCACAAAGTCCAATCTAGAGCCATGATAGATGCACAAAATCTGGAGACAGGCATGGTAGCCAAGGAGGTACTAGAAATAGTTCTTACAGAGGTACATATAGAACATGAGGAATAAAAATGATGTGCATATAGATTGGAGCAAAGACTTGAAGAAGTCTTCCAAACAATTACGGAGAGCGCACTACTAGGATAAATCAACACAGAAGAAAAGATACAAAAGATAGCACAAACAATGGATGGGTACAAGCAGGAGATAAGAGAATTGGTGGAGAAAATGACACATGATACCCCGCCAAAGGTCAGATATGAAAGGGAGCAATAGGCCATAGAACGAACAGAGCACATTGCACTGAAAGTCAAGGAACTCATAGAACTTTATGAAAGGACCGCACAACTTTGGACAAGCCTAACAAAAGATGAAGGGATCCAATAGTTGGATTAGAAAGAAGAAAATTGAATGCAACAATCCAGGATTTGAAGTAGCAACAAAAGACAATGATCATTTCAAACAAGATTAAGAGCACGTAGGAGATGAAAAACTTGCAGGCAGAGGTAAAGGAATCACAAGAGGAGAAGCAAGCACGACATGCTCAGTTGGAGCCCCTATAAGAGAAAGAAGAAAAGATGATAGAAGAGTTGGATACAGAAAAATGAAAGATGGAATGTGTGCATTTAGAAAGAATACAAATGCTAAAGGAGCACCTCATAGTGCATGTCATGGAGACCTTGATAGATAAAAGTGCGCAGGCCAAGAAGCAAGTGGATGAACTAGAAAAACGGTTCTAGGAGTTGGAGAAATCAGTGTAGAAGACACACACTTCCTGAGTGGCTTGGGACGATACACAAGTTAGTGTTGGGGGCTTGTTGGAGCAGGAAATTTTGGGAATTAAGTGCAGTAAGCGAGGAATAATGGACCAAAGGAAGTGGAACGCACCAAAAAACAAGGCAGACTAGTGCAACAGAAGGGAAAAAGAAGCAGTGAATCGAGAAAGAAGGAAGATCAATGTAGAGTCAAAGAAAGGACAAAGACCAATAGCGTGGAAGGTAGTTGGAAAGTGGACAAGTTGAGTCCACTTAGGATTAGGGTATTTTGAGTCATAGTGTAAGGGTTTTTACCCATTTTGTAGTATGCATAAAGGATGTATTAGGTAGCTAGGTGTGTCTTTGAACTTGTCTGAAGAACTACTTTTGGAAGAACTTTTTGAGTCTTAAGTCACGGTACTAGGTTTTGGCGAAGAGTTGTGGAGCTCGATTTGTATCAGTGTTGGAGAATCATGAAGTATAATTGAGGTTCAGGTCACAAGTTGTGGAGATTGGTGCGACACTGGTCAACCTCACCAATATTAAAACCATGATGTAATGCATGCAACACTATTTTTTAAGAAGAACGAATAAAGAATAAGATCTTTGTGGAAGTAGCCTGAGGGGGAGTGAACCACGATAAAATCATGTGTTGCAATGTGTCTGAATGTTTTTTGTTGTTTCTACAATTATAAATGAATGGTTAGATGAATGAACGAGTTTATTTACAGCGCGCACTAGAAGAATTATGTAGAATAGATGTTATTGAATGGATAAAATAATAGATCTGATGAATGTTATGGTAGAATATATGTTAAAATAGAAGAGAAGTAAAAATAACATCCCTGATCCCTTCCATGACTACAAACATCTGCGTCCTTCAGTCACCCATAATCCATCTCGGGTGAGACTATGTTGTGCACTCTGTGTATGGTGTAGCCTTCTAGTTTACCACAAGGGCCAATGGTGGAAAGGATTTTGTTGGAGAACTAAGGTAGAACCTGGGTCAGCCCATACATCCAACATAGCTTCAAAAATACTTATACTATCTCTGACACTAAGAGATTTTAACTAGATCTAATACCATGTTGAATTTTTCTAATTTTCATATCTGATAATTATTTTCTTATGATTTAAATGCTACTTTTATCATAGAATAATTACACACTAAAAATCTCAGCAATAACTTAGCGAACTTGATGAGAGGTTATTGTAAGTAAATATTATATGACATGATATATTACAATTGAGAGCCCTAATATATATACTTTGACATAGTTCCCTTTCATGAATGGACACATCTTTTCCATTATTGTATTTTCATCAATTAATTATTGCTTATTTGTATATTTATACATTATATTATAAATATATTATATTTATGTTGATGATTATTTCCTCACACACACGTCTAATTAATATAGATCACTCCATCCTGGAGCAGGCAATGTGAGAGCACCTTGAGTGTATGCGCTCCTTGTTAGGAGAAAGACTACGCCTGAGCCATTCACCACTAGCAAAGCTCTGTGAGTGAATGAGTCATTTCCCTTTGTCAAATTACAACGACCAATATGGGAGAATGTCTGCTCAATGTTTCTAACTGGAGAAACATCAATAGTATATTCATCATAACTATTGCAATAACAAAAGGTAGAGAAAAAATTGTATTTATATAAGTAAATATCATGCATACCTTAAGACATATGTCATGCACATGTTTGAAACATTGTTTAATACCTTGAAGTTTACCATCAACAAAAGAGTAGAGACATCTTTGTATAGGGTTTTTTATGCCTTAAGAATAAGAGATACATACTGAATATTTTCATAGATCTCATCCATGGTGCATCCTCATTCATGACAACAAAAGTGTCATGGATCAATGTATTTGTCCCTTCATTTTCATTTTCTATAATAGTACCATTTTCTTCCATAAGATGATAACTCTGTCACCTTCACCTTACACCTTCACCTTTGATATTACAAATTACAAATTTCATGGATAAATGTATTTGTCCCTTCATTTTCTATAGTAATACCATTTTCTTCCATAAAATGGTAACTCCATCACCTTCACCTTACACCCTCATCTTTAATATTACAAATTACAACATTACAATTTTCAAGTCTACGTGTTTTGTCTTTGAAAATACAATGCAATAAATATAATAAATATCAAAAGATTAAAAGCTTTTAACAAAAGAGGGAATTTTATTTTTAAATAATGCAATAAATATAATAAATATCAAAATATTGGAAGCTTTTAACAAAAGCGGGAATTTGTTTTTAAATATTTACTAATAGGTGATATTTGGTTCCCCTTCTATTCTTTCATTATCTAAAAACTGTTTTTTAGCCATTGACCTTAAAATTGTTATTTTCTATATATGCAAGAGAAATAACATTTTGCATTAATAAGATAAGTTAATTTGATATTATTCTAACATTTTGCATTACTAAGATAGGTTAATTTGGTATTATTCTGAGAAGTTTTTTAACATTGATTGTATGAACTTAATTATCAAATCTTATCATATCATCATCCATAATGAGATCACAGGCTCCTTCAATTAATGTCATCATATAGATAATTCACACTTTTCAAGAATTAATGTTATCTCACATTGTTTTTTGATTTCAACAAAAACATGACTATGCATCAGTAAATTAAGAAGCATTTATAAAAAAAAAATCACATATAAAACACAACTAAATGGTATTTACAAATTTTACTCAAAATAAATTTTCATTAAGATGAGAATATTACTAAATTTAATAAATGAAGTAAAAATTTACCATTCTTAATTTATCACTTATTCCGAACTCTTTATTATATAAAAAATAGTTTTTTTTTAAATAAGATATATATAAATATATTTATTTTGTAACATGAAAAGAAAAAAAAAACATTTATTAAAAATTAAATAAAAATTAAAATTAAAAAATTATTTAATTATTCTATAATATTAAATTTTATTTTTTTTTTAAACTTAAATCACAATATTATATTTTAACCCAATAGTGATACATCAAATGATTTTTTTTTAAATATTTTATAACTATTCATGCATATACGTTGTGGAGAATAGACTAGTAATGAGATGCATATGAATGTAAAAGATGATGCTAAGCACATTTAAACATAATATTGCATCCACATGTTCATAAATAGTAAGTGATATTCATCACCTAAAATATTCTTTTGGGATGTCAATTTCATTCACCAATGTGAAAAGAGTTGAGTTGTTGTTTATGTCAATTTTACCATCAAATTTGAAATAGAAATGTTGTTGGAAAAATAGATAAAAAAAAAATAAAAGATAATAATTTTTATTGTAATGGTCATTTTCTTACACATATTCACTTGATTAATAAATAAATCAATGGGAATGTCAATTTCATTCACCAATGTGAAAAGAGCTGTTGTTTATGTCAATTTTATCAACAAATTTGAAATAGAAATGTTGTTAGAAAAAGTAGATAAAAAAATAAAAGATAATATTTTTTTATTGTAATGGTCATTTTCTTACACATATTAACTTGATTAATAAATAAATCAATGGGGATGTCAATTTCATTCACCAATGTGAAAAGAGCTATTGTTTATGTCAATTTTACCAACAAATTTGAAATAGAAATGTTATTGGAAAAAGTAGATAAAAAAATAAAAGATAATAATTTTTATTGTAATGGTCATTTTCTTACACATATTCACTTGATTAATAAATAAATCAATTTTTTTTATTAAATAGTTAAATTTAATAAATAAATCAATTTTTTTATTAAATAATTAAATTTTTATTATGTATTATTTATTAATATATATAAGATTATTATTTATATTGTAATTTATTAAATTATTAATTATTCTATTATTAAATATAGCAATATTTATATTTACTATTCAATTTATAATCATAATTTTATTAAAAATATTATATATACTTAAAGTATATATATATTAATTTTTTTAAATTTAAATTTATAATTTTTAAGAAGAAATACATGTTCTTAATCATTATTATTTAAATAATTTAAATTATATATTACTTAATTAAATTTACTACATTAAAAACAAATTTTATATTAATTGAAATATTAAATATTTTTATTATTATTCCAACGAATTTTACTTTCATCCTTCATAATTATTCCTTATGCTGAGCTAAGTGGATTGATACACAAAGTTAATTGATTGATGTTAGAATTATAAATGATAATATATAAAACCATTTTCCCAACTTTTTCTACCCAAAAACCATGACGTGACCTGGATTTTGTTCCAAACTTGAAAAATCAAAATTTCCAAGATCGCATCAATGCCTGCATAAAAACAAGATCACAGCAATGTATGCAGAGTGGGTAGCGTTCCCTATAGTCAACATATTATCCAATCCAATCCACTTTTCAAAGCGCATTTCCCACCATTCATTTTTTAAAGAATGGTCACTATCCCACCTAGCTAATTGTCCTCAAACGCATTATTGAGGAAGGAATGAAGGAAGGCAGGCAATGTTATTGCTTGTGATGAAAAAGAAGGGGAAAATATAGAGGTCTCCCTAGGAACTACCTTGGTTGAGAGCAAGATTGTTGTAAACCCATTTTGCATTACTTAACTACAAGGGGAGAAAGGAAGGGTTGGGTAATTATAAGGGGGGCACTAATTGGGTGATAGGCATTGTCTTCTGAAAAAATTAAGATGTTGTTTGGCTCACATGCTTAGAAATTGATGATGCTTATAAAGTGACACATAACTTAATTTTAAATTTTTTTATTTTTTCCATTGACAATAAACGTTCGTCCTTTTTATTCTTTCACAAATTTGGATGTATGTTATTTATTTAAAAAATATTTTAATATGTTCAAAAATGTTTTTTATAATTTTGTAATATTTATAAATTGACATCGTATATATGAATTCGTAGAAAATAAAAATATTTAATATTAACTTACATAAAATAAATTTAAGGTTACATCATGTCATTTCATATATATATATATAAAAGGTTACATCATATCATTTCATTATATATAAAAGGTTACATCATATCATTTCATTATATATAAAAGGTTACATCATATCATTTTATTTTGTTATATATATATATATATATATATATATATATATATATATGGATTTCATACACAATATGTTACCTAAAATAATAATAAATTTAATGTTTTTTATATAATAATTATTCACAATATTTATATGTAAATAAATAATATTATAAAAATCAAATCAAATCAAATCAAATCAAATATTGGAGGATGGAGATATCTAGAGAATTATATTTTGAACCATTTCTTTTTTTTATTAATCCCCCTCTCTATATGATTAGATATCCATCTTAACTCATGCTCTTTTAAGTAGTGAGAGATTTGCATCTCATTTTTTTTTATTCCTCTAGATGTATAATAGATCCATAATTAAGATGGATCTAGCTGGTGTTATAAGTCTTAAATCATTGGAAAAGACATTTTTAATCTATGTTTCGAGATTTAAATTTAATGTTATTTACCTATTTTGATTATTTTTAGATTAAGAACATGTTCATTTATTCCAAACCATGGAGATTATGAGTTTATTACCACTTAATCATAGATATTTCATTGGAGAAATTGGTCACAACCTAGCGTACACGTTTATGCAAAATGTATTTATTATGCAATGTTCACTTATTGTTATAACTTAATATTACAAGCTTAGCATCCAGATTATTGCAATAAATTGAGAATGCATTAAAAGGAGCTAAAACAATAAATACCAAACCATCCACACAATGGATATAGGTTATACACTAGGAAACCCGATATGGGAAAACCAAACCAAAAAGTGAAGGTTATGCCTTTCTCTTTTCTTCTCAAGTATGAAATGCAAATACATAGAAAGTTGAACTCTCTATGGAGTTACCATAGAGACTATGGCCTACATGAATGTTATAGGGTCTTATAGTTTCTTTGTTCTTCTCATAATATCCCACACCTTTGCTTTGTTCAACTATGGAAGAGTAAATCAATACAACCATAATGGAACCCCTTCATTTCCTAACAACCCAATATTTGACAAGTCCTGATAGTTCTATAAGGTTAGGGTGGGATTTTTCATACCCCCACTCATGATTAGGGTTAGGATTTCATACCCTCTAGAACCATCTTGAAAGTCCATAATTGATTAGCTCCACATGTGTGAGTAATGGGTGTTAATGTGACATCCACTAGATACCATTGTGGTCAACAATATAGGTCAATTTTTGGGAGGAATAACTTCTTCATATGAACTTTGATTGAGGTGATATTTTCACTATTGCAAAGCTCTCAATGTGTAGAACAATGTTGGAGGTCTATGGGTATTATTTGAAAATTTTTGACCCCCTAAATTTCCATTTAATGCCCAAAATGGACTTAGGAAGTTTCAAGACCCCAATTCACCAAAATAAGATCTACCCCTAAAATGGGCCCTACATGTCACTGGCTTCACATTTTCCACTCAAAAAGTACCAAAATAGATGACAAATTATATAGCGATCTATTTCAAATCATACCTCCCCATTTTTTTAGGCTTTTGGTCCCCAAAATTTTTTACTGAAGGATCCGAGAAAAATTTCCTCTATCTTCTCTTTGGAGTTCCATTTGTCCTTACTTGGAAGTTGTGCATCAACCCAACCTACCATAGTTATTAATACCTTGTTTAGGTGTTCTCAACTTCTTTTACAATACTATATCCTTTGCTAACTCTGCTTGATCTTTTGGTTCTAACACCTCTATGGTAGGTATGTTTTTCCCACCAGTTTCCTAGTCTAACCTAAAATCTCAAAGAGTTTCAAATTTTCCACATTCATTATTGAGTAAATGCTCATATATAAAGGTAGACTGAGTCTATAAGCATTATCACCTACTTGATCCAACACTTCAAAAGGACCATACCATATAGCCTTGATCTTCTTACCAGGACATTATAACATTTCTTTATTTAGATGCAACCAAGTTTGATATCCTATCTTGATCCAGGTGGATATCAGTGGCCACCCACCTCTTGCACTGACTCAACACAGTTCTCCTTCTCAACAATTTTGTTATGATTTTTTGGGTCTTAAACTTCCAGGGTCGTTTTGAGGTCCTAAACAATGTTTTATGTGAACGATCAAGGGCCTAGGTCTACCTTTGGTAGACCAATGGCGACATGCTACAATATTGTAGTCTTCAGTTAGAGATTTCCAATGAGCTACTATGCATGCCAAATGAAGATTGTATGTGAATTTTTTTCCCTTAGAAAGTTGATGTAGAAACTAACGCCAAAAAATACCTTTTGGCATTTCAAAAATACCTTTTGGCAATTTACCTCCTCAAATTAGTATTTTGGACCTTTAGGGATATTTCTTTATGTTAAAATACCATCCTTTCAGCCTCTTGTATGATCTTTTGAGAATGAGTGTAGCCAACATCTCTCTCTTCAGACATAAGCTACCACCATTTTGACCAGTTTGTGTTCTACAATATTTTGCTATTTTATTCATTAATAGAAGTTGGGTTTCACTGTATTATTGTGCTCTCTACTATATTCTTGTATTTGTTTCATTTCGTTCCCTATACAATATGGATCAATGGTATCAAATCAATTTGCTCCTTTTTATTTCTTAGTACATGTCCCCGACAAGGTCAATGTATAAAGAGTTGGGTGTCGAGCTAGTTTCACTAGGAGATGGACATTCTTGCCAACCCAAGTGACCTCTCATGGCAAGGGAAAGGAGAGATGATGGATTAGGAGATCCTATTAAGATGTTTCTCAAGGAATCCTTCACATGATAGAGAAACGAGATGATGGACAACTTATCCTTTATCCTTCAATGACTACCGACAATGGGTGAGACACCTTCAACAATAAGCCATTTTGGAGGTGAAACACCCTTCAAGGTACAATTTAACTTTGATATTCCTTTATTGGAAGTCCAGATCTATGCATACCATTTGAAGAAATGGTTAAATATGTTAGAAGGCTGTTGTCCCTGATATCTAGGGATAACTAGGAGATCATGTCTCGAGGCCCACATGGTCCTAGACATGGAGTACCGAGAGCGAGATTGACTTGAGTATGGCCCTGGAGGGCCCATCTTTCTTCTTCTCAACCAGACTTGTCCTGTCAGCAGTAGCAGCTTCCATCACTACCGGCCTGGGATTGCATCAGAGAGGGCTCTTGCTCCATGAGGTAATTGGTCTGAGGTATCATGGTATGTGTCATATTTGATCATTATAACCTTCTTATATATGCATTAGGTTCCTTTCATTTTGGATGACTGCTTGGATCTTACACTAATCCACTTGACCATTGTTGGGGTGATTGATGGGGCAACTTAGCAAGCCGGTATTCATGGGTTTTGGTTAGCCACCAAGGGGGCTTTGCAGAGCCATCGTCCACTCCCACCATCTTATCACTTTTTCATCTTATACCCCTCTCATCCATCCCATTCCCCTAGTCTGGCCATTAGGATGACCTTCCAGGGTACATCTTGTCTTGTGGGAAGGAGGGGCTAAAGGCCCAGGGGGTAAAAGCAGCGGGTAAAAGATAAAATCCATAGGAAAAGAAAACCTAGAGATGCTTCACCCAGGGGATCCATGAGGAGGCAATAAAAGGCCTCTCGATAAGAAAATAAGGGACCCTAAGAAAAATGATGAAATAATAAATGCAAGATCTAACCAAGAGGATGGGAGGTCTCATCACGAGCCGACCCATTATGTTCATAGGTATTTAGCGATATGACATTGCCATTATCTGGTCACCAAACCAAGGCAGTGACCTTTGGTTGCATGGATAAAGGAAAGGGGGTCTCATCACGAGCCAGCCTTCTCATTTCTGCGAAGATACTAGTGGGCAACGTTGTCAGCTCTGGCCACCAAGCCACGGCAGTGTCCTCTTCGTCAGACCTTGTAGTAAAAAGAAATAAAAGAAAGATAAGGCAATACAGGGGCTTGGAAAAAATGCATCCATGATGGGTACAACTCGCCTCCTACAAAGGCACCCACAGACAACACCAGCCCTTGGTCTTACTATGACTGGACATCCCTAAAACCATATCATCTCATTACACATGGATTGAATGATCCTTTAAGGAAACTTTCCATCTCCTGTGGGTATTAGCCCAATAGGTTTTTTTGTTGGTTTCCTTAGCTTTGTATAGTAGATCTGTGTAATGTCTTTGAGCTCTTAGATGATTTGTTAGGAATTTCATGCATATGTTTGATAACTTTAACGATGAGATATGATTTACATTGCTATGATATCTAGGACTGATGAGCCCATGGAGGGCGTAGTCTTTGATGTGCAGGACCATGCCCGGTGGACAGGTACCAAAGGATCGGTGCACATGGGGAGATGATTAGTTCGAACCTCCATGGGGCTGAAGAGCCCATCAGATGGTTGTTGGGATGGCAGAGGCAGGATAGAGTTTTGACGATCCCTTGCACAAAGAAGAATAAGGATGCCCTCATTAGGACGTTTTGGCAGAGATTTGACCTATGGGGATTAGCCCCTTGCAGATGGGATGATGGCCTTGATGGATAGGATGCCACCCAAGACTAGCTGGACGTTTTCTGGAGCAGATGCCAGTGTGCTGGGTTTGTTTGGCACACATACCAGGTTGCAGGAGCCCCAGAGGGGCCAACGTCTGGCTTGTTGGATGATGATTATGCCCTGAAAGGGCCAATGTCTCCCCTATAGGGGCCTGACGCCTCATTTTTTAGCTCACTTTTGGCATTTTTAGCATGTAATGTGACAAATAATTGAATAATGTAAAGTCAGCCTTGTCGTCTATTTTTAATGACCTAATTGTTAATTAAAGGTCATAGAGATCATATATATTGAGGACGTTTTACCCTCATTTGGACATAACAAAACTTGCTCTCTTGTGAGAGTGACTTCTTTAGCTCTTGTCTTGGTTATTCTTGTCTTTTGGAGTTGAGGCGCTACATCTTGGAGGATTATCTTTTGGCATATGCATGGTGCTATTTATCATTGGAAGGTTTACAACTAGGGTTTGATTAGCTTCTTCATGAATTTGTAAGTACATTTTTCATAGAAAACTTCTTTATTGAATGGTTGTAGGTAGAATTGCTTACTTATATGGTTACATTGCTAGTATTTTCTTAATCATTAAAACCCTAGGGAGCAAACACACAAGTAGGTTGTGGCTTCATGTCCCCATGGTAAAATATTATTATCCATTTGATTAGAGGAGGTTTAGCCTAGCCATAGCTACACTAGCCATGCTCTTTTCTTGAGTTAGTTCTGAACATAAATTGAAGAAAGAAGGCGTCCTAGGCCTAATTTATTTTACACCTAGGGTTTGCTTCTAGGGTTTTGAAAAGCCTTGTCTTTAAACAACACTTTTCAGCCATAGATTTGTGTTTATTAACTAGCCGTTTTGCCAAAAGAGTCTTAAGGAAANAATAAGGAGCCTTAGGCCTAGCCTTAGCTACACCTAAATAAGCCTTCTCTTCTTAGGGTTTTGGATTTAGTGGCCCTGCCATAGCAGCACCATTAGACCTAATCCTCTTGTCCTTAGGTTTAAATTTCTCCAAGCCATTAGCTTCCCTCCATTTGACTCCATTAACCCAAGGCACTAGTCTAGAAGTATAACGTTGAGCCTCTATGCTTAAACACCCTTTCAAACTCTTTTATTTTTTTGAAAACCTAACTAACCTAGCATCTAGAACTAACCCTAACCCTAGGGTGACGTCTTAGCCTTTTTTTTGAATTCTCGTTTGCTCTAAAAGTTGCGGCTAGGTCACCCCTTGATAGCCATAGAGGTATTAAAGATGTTCATTGGTTAAGATTGCAAAACATTTACCTCTTTGCCTCTCAAACTAACCTAAACTTAGGGCTGACGTCATAGTGACAGCAACAACATTATAGGTGACGTCACACTTCTTTGATCTTTGCTTGGCCTGAAACGTTGTGACATTTATCACCTTATTTTATAGACTTTGAGTTATTGATTGCATTCATAAGCTTATTTGAGAAAACGTCCTACTCATTGTCTTTCAATTTTGACCTATTATTAGGGCTAACGTCACCCTAATTCTGTACTTGTGACGCAACAATAATATTTATGTGAGCAGATTTATGATATGAATTGCATTGTAATATAATACAAGGATAGATTGTGTACATTGAATGCCCATATCTCTTATGTATTTATTGAAGAAGTGATATAAGGCATTTGTCTTTGTTCAGTAATCATTGACTTCGTCAATAATTACATTTGATCATTGCTCATATATATGTTGAAGATAGTCATTAATATTTGAAGTACTAACCACTGCAGCACATTTTAGTTTTATTTGTTTTGTCTCGCAAACATGTGCCCTTATCAGTGGAATATCTTTTTTGACTATCTCCTTCTTGGCAGTAATCTGTGAAATGGAATCTTTATCTTGATCCTATAAACTGTAAGCCCTCTCAGACCCCCAGATTACTAGGGACGTCTCCCTTGGATTAGCCATCCTAAATAGAAAGAGCTCCCCATCGAGGTGACAGTGGGTGGGGAAGCTCCTGTTACACCAGTTTGAAGCCTTGACTCAAGCTAACCTACACCCTTCCTACAAACTATGCGATAACATTTTGGCACCATTGCCGGGGAACACTGAGTCTATATTCCTCAACGACAAACCTTTGGTAAGCCTTTCTTTAGAAGCCTTTCTTGTTATCTTACCTGGCGACTCCACTACCTTTTCCCCCCCATTCTTTGGTAGTTTCAGGGAAACTATCTGGCGACTCCACTGATGACGAAGTCAACAATGACTTCACAATGGGACCCAGGAAGCTATAGACCTTTAGATATGAGTGAAATCCCTGGATATCCCAGGAAAATAACTCCTCGTTATGAGGATTTTCTCCCTCGATTTGCTGGCATCAATGGAGAATGTCCTGAATCTCACATGATAAGATTTTGGAAATTCTTTGAACACTTCCCTATCGACGACGAAGCTAAAGACGTGGTAATGAAACTTTTCTCTGCCTCCCTGCATGGAGAGGCCAGAAGATGGTATGATGACCTTCCAACTACCAACATCACTACTATGGAACAATTTGAAGAAATTTTTCTTGCAAAGTGGACCATGAAAATAGAAGTTATACAATCATTGTTGAAAGAGCTTGAAGGCATAAGACAAGCAGAGTCTGAGATTGTCAAAGTTTTTGGGTTTAGGTTCGAGAGATTACTTTGCCAGATTCCACAAAGCCATCGTCCTGAAGAGAAATACCTTGTCTACCTCTTTGCTAATGGGCTTCAGGGACATTTGAGTTTCCTTCTAAGTAAGAAGAATCCAAAAACACTTGCAGAAGCTCACAATATGGCCATCCAAATTGAAAAGAATATCTCCTTGACCAGGGCCAATGCCATGGACATTCTCAGCTTGATAAAACTAGTCTCCCATAAAAACTTTGAAGATACGCAAGAAAAAGGGGAACAAGTTTTCGACCAGCCGAATGAAGACGTTGATGAGGAGCAAGAACTTGAACAAAATGATGAAGTATCCACCTGTGCTTCTCCTGTTGATAAAGTTATCCAAGAACCTGTTTCTCTTGTACAGCAAAGTGAGGATGAGGTTAGTTTCCTTCCACTTCAAAATTCTAACGATACTGTGTTACTTGATTCAAAAGAAGAAGAGGAAATGGAAGCCTCGGACGAAGTGGAAGTCCCTTGCTGTGAATTTGAAGATAAAGAAGCAGTCCATGAGGAAAAAATAATGACACATGATGAAGACACCAGGGTCCTCGAAGTACTTGCACAAGAAGAAACAGTAAGTGACCCTCCTCTCATAATATTTGATAATGCTTTACCATGTAATGAAAAAGAGGAGGATGAATCTTCAAATCCTGCATGTTATGATTTTGATACTGATATAGCTGATTTCGATGAGTTCATACATGTTGGGAGACGTAGGTGGGATGTGGGATGTAGTTGGTTATGACCTAGATCCCATCTATGACACTGAGAATCACCTCCAGTTGTTGCCCTTGCAGTTGTCACAACAGTTTACTAATAACCAATGGCAACAAGGAGATGATGTTTTTACTTGTAGCTTTCAAAACACCAAGGATGACCTACTACCTTATCTTTCGGATAATTTTCAGTCTTACCTTGAGATGTTTGATGAGTACCCTACTGAGAATTTGGACCCTACTTATGAAGATGATTTCCAACCACCGTTATGCTCAATTTTTGATACAAGTAAAGACATCATTTGCCTGAAGGAAGTTACTCACAACTTTTCATCCCAACCACCGGTTATTGCTTTGCCTTGCTTTTCCATTCAGGGTGTAGTTGGGAAATACCTTTTTTATTTTGAGTTTCTTTCTGGGAAAACCCTAGATTTCAAGGGTCAGTTGGGTTATGCTAGCTTCATTCATTTTTTCAACTTTCCCTTGATAGTTTGCCGGTCATCTACTATTTCTTTATCGATTCTTTCCTTGACTCTGGAGCGTGAGGGTGTCCTAGGTAACCAGTCTACAGGCCTTCTGAGGCCCTTTTATGAACCTTGTATCTTTCATGACCCTTTCCCGGATAGGATTGAATGCTCTTTTCAGAGATGGACTTGGCAGTATTTTATCCCTCCCACCCTCCTCCATGAGTTAGACTTTGAGATTCCTGATGATGTGATATACGTTCTAACTCATGATATTTTTGTGCTTGATTTATCATTGTTTTGGTTTATGATGAAGCACAAAGGCAGGTATCAGGGAGCATTGCTGGATTGGCTTCATTGGTTGTTTGACTACACCAACATGCGGCCAGTAGGTAAGTATAGGTAAGTACCTTGCTTTGTATTTACATTTATGATTGCCTTATATGCACATTTACTATGCATATGCTATTCCTTTCCGGGGTGGCAATACCACCCCACCCTTTGCCGTTGATGCTTTCTTGTCAAGTGTGAGTAGGTCATAGGTCTATGCCAGATATTGCTGAGGTTCTCATGTGCTCTACAGTTAGCACATGTCCCCGAGTTGGAGCCAAATGTTGTCCCTGATATCTAGGGATAACTAGGAGATCATGTCTCGAGGCCCACATGGTCCTAGACATGGAGTACCAAGAGCGAGATTGACTTGAGTATGGCCCTGGAGGGCCCATCTTTCTTCTTCTCAGCCAGACTTGTCCTGTCAGCAGTAGCATCTTCCATCACTACCAACCTGGGCTTGCATCAGAGAGGGCTCTTGCTCCATGAGGTAATTGGTCCGAGGTATCATGGTATGTGTCATATTTGATCATTATAACCTTCTTATATATGCATTAGGTTCCTTTCATTTCGGATGGATGCTTGGATCTTACACTAATCCACTTGACCATGGTTGGGGTGATTGATGGGGCAACTTAGCAAGCCGGTATTCATGGGTTTTGGTTAGCCACCAAGGGGGATTTGCAGAGCCATCATCCACTCCCACCATCTTATCACTTTTTCATCTTATACCCCTCTCATCCATCCCATTCCCCTAGTCTGGCCATTAGGATGACCTTCCAGGGTACATCTTGTCTTGTGGGAAGAAGGGGCTAAAGGCCCAGGGGGTAAAAGCTGCTGGTAAAAGATAAAATCCATAGGAAAAGAAAACCTAGAGATGCTTCGCCCAAGGGATCCCTGAGAAGGCAATAAAATGCCTCTCGATAAGAAAATAAGGGACCCTAAGAAAAATGATGAAATAATAAATGCAAGATCTAACCAAGAGGATGGGAGGTCTCATCACGAGCTGGCCCATTATGTTCATAGGTATTTAGCAGTATGACATTGCCACTATCTGGTCACCAAACCAGGGCAGTGACCTTTGGTTGCATGGCCAAAGGAAAGGGGGTCTCATCACGAGCCAGCCTTCTCATTTCTGCGAAGATACTAGTGGGAAACACTGTTATCTATGGCCACCAAGCCAAGGCAGTGTCCTCTTTGTCAGACCTTGTAGTAAAAAGAAATAAAAGAAAGATAAGGCAATACAGAGGCTTGGAAAAAATGCATCCATGATGGGTACAACTCACCTCCTACAAAGGCACCCACAGACAACACCAGCCCTTGGTCTTACTATGACTAGACATCCCTAAAACCATATCATCTCATTACACATGGCTTGAATGATCCTTTAAGGAAACTTTCCATCTCCTATGGGTATTAGCCCAATAGGTTTTTCTGTTGGTTTCCTTAGCTTTGTATAGTAGATCTGTGTAATGTCTTTGAGCTCTTAGATGATTTGTTAGGAATTTCATGCATATGTTTGATAACTTTAATGATGAGATATGATTTGCATTGCTATGATATCTAGGACTGATGATCCCATGGAGGGCGTAGTCTTTGATGTGCAGGACCATGCCCGGCGGACAGGTACCAGAGGATCGATGCACGTGGGGAGATGATTAGTTTGGACCTCCATGGGGCTGAAGAGCCCATCAGATGGTTTCTGGGATGGCAGAGGCAGGACAGAGTTGTGACGATCCTTTGCACAAAGAAGAAGAAGGACGCCCTCATCAGGACGTTTTGGCAGAGATTTGACCTATGGGGATCAGCCCCTTGCAGATGGGACGATGGCCTTGATGGATAGGATACCACCCAAGACTAGTTGGACGTTTTCTGGAGCAGATGCCAGTGTGCTGGGTTTGTTTGGCACACATACCAGGTTGCAGGAGCCCCAGAGGGGCCAACTTCTGGCTTACTGGATGATGATTATGCCCTGAAAGGGCCAACGTCTCCCCTATAGGGGCCTGCCACCTCATTTTTTAGCTCACTTTTGGCATTTTTAGCATGTAATGTGACAAATAATTGAATAATGTAAAGTCAGCCTTGTCGGCTGTTTTTAATGACCTAATTGTTAATTAAAGGTCATAGAGATCATATATATTGAGGGCGTTTTACCCTC
>ML800799.1:298414-308958 GCA_009831015.1 Picea engelmannii
ACAACTAGGGTTTGATAAGCTTCTTCATGAATTTGTAAGTACATTTTGCATGCAAAACTTCTTTATTGAATGGTTGTAGGTAGAATTGCTTACTTGTATGGTTACATTGCTAGTATTTTCTTAATCATTAAAACCCTAGGGAGACAACACACAAGTAGGTTGTGGCTTCATGTCCCCATGGTAAAAGATTATTAGCCATTTGATTAGAGGAGGTTTAGCCTAGCCATAGCTACACTAGCCATGCTCTTTTCTTGAGTTAGTTCTGAACATAAATTGAAGAAAGAAGGCGTCCTAGGCCTAATTTATTTTACACCTAGGGTTTGCTTCTAGGGTTTTGAAAAGCCTTGTCTTTAAACAACACTTTTCAGCCATAGATTTGTGTTTATTAACTAACCGTTTTGCCAAAAGAGTCTTAAGGAAAGAATAAGGAGCCTTAGGCCTAGCCTTAGCTACACCTAAATAAGCCTTCTCTTCTTAGGTTTTTGGATTTAGTGGCCCTGCCGTAGCAGCACCATTAGACCTAATCCTCTTGTCCTTAGGTTTAAATTTCTCCAAGCCATTAGCTTCTCTCCATTTGACTCCATTAACCCAAGGCACTAGTCTAGAAGTATAACGTTGAGCCTCTGTGCTTAAACACCCTTTCAAACTCTTTTATTTTTTTGAAAACCTAACTAACCTAGCGTCTAGAACTAACCCTAACCCTAGGGTGACGTCTTAGCATTTTTTTTGAACTCTTGTTTGCTCTAAAAGTTGCGGCTAGGTCACCCCTTGATAGCCATAGAGGTATTAAATATGTTCATTGGTTAAGATTGCAAAACGTTTACCTCTTTGCCTCTCAAACTAACCTAAAATTAGGGCTGACGTCATAGTGACAGCAGCAACATTATAGGTGACGTCACACTTCTTTGATCTTTGCTTGGCCTGAAACATTATGACATTTATCACCTTATTTTATAGACTTTGAGTTATTGATTGCATTCATAAGCTTATTTGAGAAAATGTCCTACTCATTGTCTTTCAATTTTGACCTATTATTAGGGCTGACGTCACCCTAATTCTGCACTTGTGACGCAACAATAATATTTATGTGAGCAGATTTATGATATGAATTGCATTGTAATATAATACAAGGATAGATTGTGTACATTGAATGCCCATATCTCTTATGTATTTATTGAAGAAGTGATATAAGTCATTTGTCTTTGTTCAGTAATCATTGTTTTCGTCAATAATTACATTTGATCATTGTTCATATATATGTTGAAGATAGTCATTAATATTTGAAGTACTAACCACTGCAGCACATTTTAGTTTCATTTGTTTTGTCTCGCAAACAGGTGTCCTTATCAGTGGAATATCTTTTTTGACTATCTCCTTCTTGGCAGTAATCTGTGAAAGGGAATCTTTATCTTGATCCTATAAACTGTAAGCCCTCTCAAACCCCCAGATTACTAGGGACGTCTCCCTTGGACTAGCCATCCTAAATAGAAAGAGCTCCCCATCGAGGTGACAGTGGGTGGGGAAGCTCCTGTTATGCCAGTTTGAAGCCTTGACTCAAGCTAACCCACACCCTTCCTACAAACTGTGTGATAACAAAGGCTATTACTATGTTCAAAATTTCTTCAACATTGGAAATATCACCTTCATGCTCCTTAAAGGCCTTCCCCATGTTAAAGATTAGTGAGAAGGTTACCATGAGAGACATAATTAAGATGATTTTGTAACATTTATGATAGGAACCACTTGGGTGGCCTTTATTAATTCCCAAAAGGAGGAATTATACTCTATTGGAAACTATGATGACCATTACACGAGATGGATGACTTTGAGTCAAGAAAGAGACCAGATGGGGCAGGAGTACACCAAGATATTCCACACCTTGCACTCAAATATGGATGTCAAAGAGTCCGAGAAACACCTAGTTTTGAAGTATCACAATGGCCTACACAGGTACCTCCAAGAAGAGATGGATTTCTTGGACATCTCCTCACTAGGATTCGCTTATCAATATGCTATAAAAATTTAACTAAATTTAAGTAGAAAAATAAGAGGGAGTTTGGGTTTGCATATCCACCACAAAAGAAGTATGGTAAAGGTGGCCCTAAATCACAGAATAATGGAGAGAGTAGAGAGATCCAACCTCGAGACAACCAATACAAGCCGCGTGGAAACAAGGGTAATGGGAAGTCAAAAAAGGACACTGGAAAGTGGTGTGAGTTCCAGAAAATCCCTTGGCACAATATTGATGAATGCCACTTGAAATAGTCAGTATATCCTTATCTTAAAGAAAAAGATTCAGACCTTGACTCGGACTTTGATTTAGAACAAGATAAGGGAAAGTAGATAATCAAATAAGAACCTAGTGCTACTTTTACAACCACAAATATATGACTAGATGAGTTAAAGGAGATCAAGGAGGGGGAGCACCTTTTCCATTAATGGATGTGGGTGAAGGGGACCCCATTAAATTTTATTGTTCACAGTGGGAGCCAAAAGAACCTAATATCATCCAAGTTCATCAAGAGATTGAAGCTGACAACAATGCCACATACCTAACCATAAACCATCAGTTTGTTGAGCCCCGATCAATAGTTTTGCAAAATCGATCAAGAATTGCAAGCTAGGGGTAGCATGACCTTTGGAAGATTGGGTTGAAAGGGAAACTTCTACGAAAAACAAAGTGGTACTCTAGGGAGAAGGTAGAGGAAAAATTTCCTCACCTCATTCATTAAATATTTTAGGGACCAAAGCCTCTCTAAATGGGGAGGTATGATCCATATTGGATCATTATATTATTTCTCACCTATCTCGATGCTTTTAGAGTAGAAAAAATTGGAGGAATCAACTTGCATGGTCATTTTAATGGCAGGTCCCATTTTGGAAAATTGGTGTTTGAAACCTTATAGAGAAATTTTGAGGCATCAAACGATATGTTTGGGGGTCAAAACTTTCCTAGCTTTAGCTTGGACCCCTTTACACTATCTATAGATTCAGACCTTTCCAATGGTGCAAACATCACGTCAATTAGAGCTCGTATGAAAAAATTATGCCTCCCACAAGTTGACCTACCATGTTGACCACCAAGGTATGAGTGGATGCCATGTCATCCCCCATTACTCATTCATATGGGGCTATCCATGTATGGAATTTCAAAAATATTCTAGAAGGTCCAAAACATTATCACAATTTATGGATGACGAAGTCAAAACCCTACCCCTAGATGGTTATCAGGGGATGTTAAATATCAGGTTGCTAGGAGGAGAAGGGGTTCCATCCTTTAGCATTATATTTGTTCCTTAGATGAGTAGAGAACATACAGAGTGGTATTTTTAGAGAATAACAGAGGAGGATAGATTATGTAGCAGGCATATAGGCCACAGTTTCAAAGGAAACTCTATAGAGAGCGCCTCTTTCTTTGTATTTGCATATGAAGAAAATAGAGCAGAGCGACCTCACCTTTTAGATGGTTTTTCTCCCATATTGGGTTTCCCAGGTTATATCTTGTGTTTATTTGTGGATGGTGTGTGAGTATTTATTTATGTTCTCTATTTGTCATATTTTAGCTATTTCATAGATTTAAAGAAGAAAACTAGTAATTAAAGAATCTGACATCTGAAGGAAATTAACCTTCATAGTAAATATTTCAGTATTTTATTAGATCTATTGTGACAAACTATATAGTGGAGTATCCATGGAAATTTACAAATTACTAATGCCTAAAAATACCTTTTGGCATTTCAAAAGCACCTTTTGGCGCTTCTCCTCCTAGTGTTAAGGTTTTGGAACTTTAGGATTCTTTCTTTATGTTAAAAGGCCATCCTTTCAACCTCTTGTATGATCTTTGGCAAATGAGAATAGTTGACATCTCTCTCTCTCTCTCTCTCTCTCTCTCTCTCTCTCTCTCTCTCTCTCTCTCTCTCTCTCTCGATAAGATACCATGATTCTAACTAGTTTGTGTTCTATTGTATTCCGCTATTGTATTCATTAATATAAGTTGGGTTTTTACTATATTAGTGTGCTCTCTACTATATTATTGTGTGTGTTTCATTTTTTTCCCCATACAATCCATATCATACCTTGAATTCCTTCTAAATTCTATGCTAGTTACGTAGGGCCTTGTAATTTTCCTATGACTTCTTTAATCTCTTTTGTACTTGCAAGTGGATTTGCCTGATATTATAAATGAATCTTTCAACCTTCAATGTTTCTGCTGTGGTGTCTTCCCTTTCTCCTTTCTATCCAAATACAACATATATAGGTGAAGGTGGAAAATATTCAAAGCAAGTTTGAAAAGGGGACCTACTAGTGAAAGTTTGGACTTCTGTGTTATAATAGTTTTGACTATAAATCAAAATTTTGCACTAGGTCCATGGATGTGTTTTATTGTAACCCTTCAAGTGGTGAGAAAATTTTGTGTTCACTACTATTTCTTTCCCATCCATCCATGGTTGGAAAACAATATATATATTCAACTTGTTGTCTACCTTATCCCAAAGTGTAGTCCAAAAGGCATTGAAAAATTTGGTATCTCTCTTTGAGATGATGGTCCTTGGTATCCCAAAATGCACCTATAACTTTTCAAAGAAAATTATCGATGAATTTTCCCCTTGATGGTATTTTAACAAGGCCTGAGCATGCACATCTTACTAAGCCCATGCATTACTAGAAATAGATTGTTATACCTCCCTTGGTTCTTGTAAAACCACCCATAAAATTTATGGAGACCCTCTCTCATGGTTTAGTAGGTATAATTAAGGGTCAATATGAACCTTTGTTCCTATTACTAGGTTTATAGGTACAAATTTGTATCCATCTTTTGATAACTGGGTTACATATTCCTACATTTTGTGCCAATACACATACCTCTGTAAGTTGGCCATTGTTTTCCCAACAACAAAACCCGTTGCGAATTTAGAGGTGTGAGACTCTCTAATAAGTTGCAATATTCCTCCTTGGAACACAATGCTAATCCAACTTAAAGAGAAAACCATCATGGAAATGTAGTTATCCTTGCTATCACCTTCTTCTTCATGATATTTTCCTTGTAGCTACTAAAATACCTCCTTGAAGTCCTCATCTTTTGTGTATTCCTCTTTGTTATATATATCATGGGTGAAAGTCTCCATGTGCATATGATTACACAAATCTATGATCATGGGTGAAAATCTCCATGTGCATATGATTACACAAATCTATGATCATGGGTGTGGGTGTCCCTAAAATCATGTTTTCCAACTTGTTAGTACTCCCCTTCTTATATTTGATGATAATATGTAATTGTTGTAAGAGTTGCATCCACTTATAGTCTAGGTTTCTAAAGCTTACTTTGGCCCTGCAAATATTACAGTGGCTAGTGATCATTGTGGATGATGGTCACCTTATCTAGTAGATAGCACTTCCATTTCTTAACATATTGTAATATAGCATAGATATCCTTGTCATATGTAGGGTACTTTTATACTATGCTATGAAAAATTTCAAAATGATAGAAAACTAGCTTACCTCCTTGCATCAACACTACTCCCATAACATATCCACTTACATTTGTCTCCACTTTGAAGCCAACTTCTACAAATTGGACAATAATGGGACTAATGCTTGACTAAATTTTTGTTTCTGGCTCTTCAAAATCCTTATGCTAATTCTACCCCTACTAAAACCTCTTATTTCTCGTTATTATGGCATGGAGTGGTGAAACCATGGCTTAAAAGGATGCTATAAAATTTTGAAGGTGACATGTTTCTCCCAAAAATATTCTAATTCCAATAACATTTGTAGGATTTTTCTTCTTAACGATGGCTTCCATCTTCATGGGATCAATCTGGAGTTCCCCTCCACCATTTACATACCCCAAGTACATCTTGTATTTCTAGAGAAACTCATATTGATTAAGTTTTTCTAGTAGTTAATGATTTTTTAGGGTCTCTAATACCGAAATGAGATGTGATATATGTTGTTCCAAATAAGAGAAAAAAAATAAATATATCATCCAAGTACACTATTACAAGTGAATCTAGAAATAGGTGAAATACATCATTCACTAGACACATAAATGTATATCGTACATTATATAAACCAATAGGAATTACCAACCATTCATATAAGCATTGCATTGTCCGGAAGGTGGTGTTCTAGGCGTCTTCGTATTTTACACATACCTAGTGGAATCCCAATTTGAGATCCATATTGGTGAAGTACTTGGTATGTTGCAGCTAATTGAACAAGTCATTAATATTGGATAGAGTATACCATTCTTAAGGGTGATTTTATTCATATCTCTATAATTGATAGAAATTCTCCAAGTCCCATCCTTCTTGGGCACTATGATGATAGGTGACCCACATGTGAGGTCCTTGGTTAAGTTACTCCATGCTCCAACAATTGTTGTAATCATTTCTTCACTTCAAATTCTTTTAGGATGTACCATATATAGTCTTATATTTGGCAATGGAGAGTCAATCAACAATTGTATCTCATGATCCCATTCCCTTTTAGGTGGTAACCCTTTATATTATTGGAGCACTTCTTTAAATGCATGAAAAATATCCTATGTTTTGTTTATTTTCTTCAATACATCCCTCTAGAGATGGATTTACCTTGATCACTTCCTCTTATTGCTAATTCTATCTTATGAAGAGAAATAAAAGCTTCCTACTTGATCTAATCATTTTATTGGCTTGGTTAGCACCTAACAAAGAAAGCTTGTGTTTACCTTTATACACATTGTTGATGAAGGACTTCCCATCCTTGATCAAGTGGTATTGGTTTTCTCTCGTCATGAATATCACATCCCTCATGTACATGTAGTATCTTCTAGACACTACACCACACACATCAATTGGTACCACACGTACCTGCACTTTATCAAATATAATTTGCACTTATAGAAAATTTGATCTTATACTATATAGTGTCTGTAAGCTCTACATATATATTTATTCATCCTAATAGATATGGGCCATGTTGGGCGTGAGCTTCCAATCCAATCTTACTTATATGATCCTATGGTATGTGGTTGGCTTGTTAGCAAGAATCAAATAGAACATCCATATTTATATTCTTGACTTGGATCTTGATATGGAAGAGTCAAGTCATCCCCTTCTCTCCTCTGGGATGGAGGGTACTTAGGTTCACTTCCTTCTACATTGTAGCGTAGGTAGTATTTTCCTCTACATATGAGCTACTATTTACTTGGTTTTCTGAATCCATGGAAACCATTTTCTTCTTCTTTGCATTCTTCTTGTAGCTCTTTAAATTCAACTTTTAGATGTAGCTCCCAACACTTATATTCAGTATGACCATTGATATTACAATGGTTATAATTTTTTATTGGATTCTTGTAATGATGTTTAATGGTTGTCTTCTTACCCTTTTCTTTCCACTTCTTCTTTCCCTCCTTAGAAGTTCCTTATTAGTTTGTGTACTTGGTGTTGTTCCTGAGATTGATTCTAAAGCTCAAAGAATAATGTCAGGCATCAAATGTTTTAAATGAAATGTTTTTATGACTACTTTTTCTACCTTCAGTTTTCTGAGAAATAATCTTTAAATGAAATTAATGATAAGACAATACATAGGTTGTATCTCATTATCCGAGTCACAATTATACTGTCAAATTATGTAGAAATATTTACAAAACTATTAAAACAAAGTCAAGTATCAATTACAGATAAGTCTCACCTTGTTTGCAGTAGAAGAACAGTAGAAGATTCACCCTTGAACAAGAGATAAAAATGCAGTAATTCACACAGATCACAGGTCTTGTTTTACTCACAGTAATAACAAAGGAAAAGTTGTTACTGAATGAACCGTTGATATATCATGATCACAGTAGATATAGTACTAAATTGAAATCAATCACTCTTCAAGAATTACAGAAAGAAATTCAGAGAAATGGAAACACAGAGGGAACACATAACTCAAATTGAACGAAAATTAGAATCTTTGTCTGCACTTGTATTAATACCCAAAAAGGGTTTCTCTTTTACATTCAAAAAGAAGCAACCACTAATAGATCTTAAATCTATATATCTATACAAAATTTATCACAAGTGAAAACCGTTGGAATTCCCATAATGTATGGCTAAAAATAGAATACATCTGAATAAAATATATGGCTAAACCGTTGGACTTCCCACAATTTGTCCTTAGAGTTGTATAAGGTTAGGGTGGGATTTTTCATACCCCCACTCATGATTAGGGTTAGGATTTCATACCCTCTAGAACCATCTTGAAAGTCCATAATTGATTAGCTCCACATGTGTGAGTAATGGGTGTTGATGTGACATCCACTAGATACGATTGTGGTCAACAATATAGGTCAATTTTTGGGAGGAATAACTTATTCATATGAAGTTTGATTGAGGTGATATTTGCACTATTGCAAAGTTCTCAATGTGTAGAACAATGTTGGAGGTATATGGGTATTATTTGAAAATTGTTGACCCCCTAAATTTCCATCTAATGCCCGAAATGGACTTAGGAAGTTTCAAGACCCCATTCACCAAAATAAGATCTACCCCTAAAATGGGCCCTACATGTCACTGGCTTCACTTTTTCCACTCAAAAAGTACAAAAAATAGATGAAAAACTATATAGTGATCCATTTCAAATCATACCTCCCCATTTTTTTAGGCTTTTGGTCCCCCAAAGTTTTTACTGAAGGATCCGAGGAAACATTTCCTCTATATTCTCTTTGGAGTACCATTTGGCATTACTTGGAAGTTGTACTTCAATCCAACCTACCATAGTTATTAATACCTTGTTTAGGTGTTCTCAACTTCTTCTGCAATACTATATCCTTTGCTAACTCTGCTTCATATTTGGGTGCTAACACCTCTATGGTAGGTATGATTTTCCCACCATTTTCCTAGTATAACCTAAAAGCTCATAGAGTTTCAAATTTTCCACATTCATTATTGAGTAAATGCTCATACATAAAGGTAGACTGAGTCTAAGAATTATCACCTACTTGATCCAACACTTCAAAAGGACCATACCATATAGCCTTGATCTACTTACCAAGACATTGTAGAATTTATTTGTTTAGATGCAACCAAGTGTGGTCTCCTACCTTGATCCAGGTGGATATCAGTGGCCACCCACCTCTTGCACTGACTCAACACAGTTCTCCTTCTTGACAGTTTTGTTATGAGTTTTTGGGTCTTAAACTTCCAGGGTCGTTTTGAGGTCCTAAACAATGTTTTATGTGAACGGTCAAGGACCTGGGTCTACCTTTGGTAGATCAAGTCCATGCTACAATATTGTAGTCTTCAGTTAGAGATTTCCAATGAGCTACTATGCATGCCAAATGGATATTGTATGTGAAATTGTTTCCCCTAGAATGTTGATGTAGAAACTAACGCCAAAAAATACCTTTTGACATTTCAAAAACACCGTTTCACAATTTTCCTCCTCAAATTAGGATTTTGGACCTTTAGGGATCTTTCTTTATGTTAAAATACCATCCTTTCAGCCTCTTGTGTGATATTTGAAGAATTAAGGTAGCCAACATCTCTCTCTTCAAAGATAAGATACCACCATTTTGACTTGTTTATGTTCTACAATATTCTGCTATTTTATTCATTAATAGAAGTTGGGTTTCACTGTATTATTGTGCTCTCTACTATATGCATGTGTGTGTTTCATTTTGTTCCCTATATAATCTGGATCAATGGTATCAAATCAATATGCTCCTTTTTATTTCTTAGTACATGTCCCTGACAAGGTCGGTGTATAATGAGTTGGGCATCGAGCTAGTTTCACTAGGAAACGAACATTCTCACCAACCCAAGTGGCCTCCCATGGCAGGGGAAAGGAGAGATGATGGATTAGTAGATCCTATTAAGATGTTTCTCAAGGAATCCTTCACACAACAAAGAAACGAGATGATGGACAACTTCTCCTAGATCCTTCAATGAATACCGATGATGGGTGAGACACCTTCAACAGAAACCATTTTGGAGGTGTGACACCCTTCAAGGTACAAGTTAAATTTAATATTCCTTTATTTTAAGTCCAGATCTATGCATACCATTTGAAGAAATGGTTAAATATATTAGAAGGCTATTACTATGTTCAAAATTTCTTCGACATTGAAAATATCACCTTCATGCTCCTTAAAGCCCTTCCCCATGCCAAATATTTGCGAGAAGGTTACCATGAGAGACATAATTAAGATGAGTTTCTAACATTTAGGACATGAACCACTTGGGTGGCCTTTATTAATGCCCTAAAGGAGGAATTATACCCTATTGGAAACTATGATGACCAGTACACGAGATGGACAACTTTGAGTCAAGAAAGAGACCGGATGGGGCTGGAGTACACCAACGTATTCCACACCTTGCACTCAAATATGGGTGTCAAAGACTCTGAGAAATGCCTAGTTTTGAATTATAACAATGTCCTACACAGGTACCTCCAAGAAGAGATGGATTTCTTGGACATCTCATCACTAGGATTCGCTTATTAATATGCTATAAAAATTTAACTAAATTTAAGTAGAAAAATAAGAGGGAGTTTGGTTTTGCATATCCACCACAAAA
>ML800799.1:312880-344537 GCA_009831015.1 Picea engelmannii
GAGAAACACCTAGTTTTGAAGTATCACAATGGCCTACACAGGTACCTCCAAGAAGAGATGGATTTCTTGGACATCTCCTCACTAGGATTCGCTTATCAATATGCTATAAAAATTTAACTAAATTTAAGTAGAAAAATAAGAGGGAGTTTGGGTTTGCATATCCACCACAAAAGAAGTATGGTAAAGGTGGCCCTAAATCACAGAATAATGGAGAGAGTAGAGAGATCCAACCTCGAGACAACCAATACAAGCCGCGTGGAAACAAGGGTAATGGGAAGTCAAAAAAGGACACTGGAAAGTGGTGTGAGTTCCAGAAAATCCCTTGGCACAATATTGATGAATGCCACTTGAAATAGTCAGTATATCCTTATCTTAAAGAAAAAGATTCAGACCTTGACTCGGACTTTGATTTAGAACAAGATAAGGGAAAGTAGATAATCAAATAAGAACCTAGTGCTACTTTTACAACCACAAATATATGACTAGATGAGTTAAAGGAGATCAAGGAGGGGGAGCACCTTTTCCATTAATGGATGTGGGTGAAGGGGACCCCATTAAATTTTATTGTTCACAGTGGGAGCCAAAAGAACCTAATATCATCCAAGTTCATCAAGAGATTGAAGCTGACAACAATGCCACATACCTAACCATAAACCATCAGTTTGTTGAGCCCCGATCAATAGTTTTGCAAAATCGATCAAGAATTGCAAGCTAGGGGTAGCATGACCTTTGGAAGATTGGGTTGAAAGGGAAACTTCTACGAAAAACAAAGTGGTACTCTAGGGAGAAGGTAGAGGAAAAATTTCCTCACCTCATTCATTAAATATTTTAGGGACCAAAGCCTCTCTAAATGGGGAGGTATGATCCATATTGGATCATTATATTATTTCTCACCTATCTCGATGCTTTTAGAGTAGAAAAAATTGGAGGAATCAACTTGCATGGTCATTTTAATGGCAGGTCCCATTTTGGAAAATTGGTGTTTGAAACCTTATAGAGAAATTTTGAGGCATCAAACGATATGTTTGGGGGTCAAAACTTTCCTAGCTTTAGCTTGGACCCCTTTACACTATCTATAGATTCAGACCTTTCCAATGGTGCAAACATCACGTCAATTAGAGCTCGTATGAAAAAATTATGCCTCCCACAAGTTGACCTACCATGTTGACCACCAAGGTATGAGTGGATGCCATGTCATCCCCCATTACTCATTCATATGGGGCTATCCATGTATGGAATTTCAAAAATATTCTAGAAGGTCCAAAACATTATCACAATTTATGGATGACGAAGTCAAAACCCTACCCCTAGATGGTTATCAGGGGATGTTAAATATCAGGTTGCTAGGAGGAGAAGGGGTTCCATCCTTTAGCATTATATTTGTTCCTTAGATGAGTAGAGAACATACAGAGTGGTATTTTTAGAGAATAACAGAGGAGGATAGATTATGTAGCAGGCATATAGGCCACAGTTTCAAAGGAAACTCTATAGAGAGCGCCTCTTTCTTTGTATTTGCATATGAAGAAAATAGAGCAGAGCGACCTCACCTTTTAGATGGTTTTTCTCCCATATTGGGTTTCCCAGGTTATATCTTGTGTTTATTTGTGGATGGTGTGTGAGTATTTATTTATGTTCTCTATTTGTCATATTTTAGCTATTTCATAGATTTAAAGAAGAAAACTAGTAATTAAAGAATCTGACATCTGAAGGAAATTAACCTTCATAGTAAATATTTCAGTATTTTATTAGATCTATTGTGACAAACTATATAGTGGAGTATCCATGGAAATTTACAAATTACTAATGCCTAAAAATACCTTTTGGCATTTCAAAAGCACCTTTTGGCGCTTCTCCTCCTAGTGTTAAGGTTTTGGAACTTTAGGATTCTTTCTTTATGTTAAAAGGCCATCCTTTCAACCTCTTGTATGATCTTTGGCAAATGAGAATAGTTGACATCTCTCTCTCTCTCTCTCTCTCTCTCTCTCTCTCTCTCTCTCTCTCTCTCTCTCTCTCTCTCGATAAGATACCATGATTCTAACTAGTTTGTGTTCTATTGTATTCCGCTATTGTATTCATTAATATAAGTTGGGTTTTTACTATATTAGTGTGCTCTCTACTATATTATTGTGTGTGTTTCATTTTTTTCCCCATACAATCCATATCATACCTTGAATTCCTTCTAAATTCTATGCTAGTTACGTAGGGCCTTGTAATTTTCCTATGACTTCTTTAATCTCTTTTGTACTTGCAAGTGGATTTGCCTGATATTATAAATGAATCTTTCAACCTTCAATGTTTCTGCTGTGGTGTCTTCCCTTTCTCCTTTCTATCCAAATACAACATATATAGGTGAAGGTGGAAAATATTCAAAGCAAGTTTGAAAAGGGGACCTACTAGTGAAAGTTTGGACTTCTGTGTTATAATAGTTTTGACTATAAATCAAAATTTTGCACTAGGTCCATGGATGTGTTTTATTGTAACCCTTCAAGTGGTGAGAAAATTTTGTGTTCACTACTATTTCTTTCCCATCCATCCATGGTTGGAAAACAATATATATATTCAACTTGTTGTCTACCTTATCCCAAAGTGTAGTCCAAAAGGCATTGAAAAATTTGGTATCTCTCTTTGAGATGATGGTCCTTGGTATCCCAAAATGCACCTATAACTTTTCAAAGAAAATTATCGATGAATTTTCCCCTTGATGGTATTTTAACAAGGCCTGAGCATGCACATCTTACTAAGCCCATGCATTACTAGAAATAGATTGTTATACCTCCCTTGGTTCTTGTAAAACCACCCATAAAATTTATGGAGACCCTCTCTCATGGTTTAGTAGGTATAATTAAGGGTCAATATGAACCTTTGTTCCTATTACTAGGTTTATAGGTACAAATTTGTATCCATCTTTTGATAACTGGGTTACATATTCCTACATTTTGTGCCAATACACATACCTCTGTAAGTTGGCCATTGTTTTCCCAACAACAAAACCCGTTGCGAATTTAGAGGTGTGAGACTCTCTAATAAGTTGCAATATTCCTCCTTGGAACACAATGCTAATCCAACTTAAAGAGAAAACCATCATGGAAATGTAGTTATCCTTGCTATCACCTTCTTCTTCATGATATTTTCCTTGTAGCTACTAAAATACCTCCTTGAAGTCCTCATCTTTTGTGTATTCCTCTTTGTTATATATATCATGGGTGAAAGTCTCCATGTGCATATGATTACACAAATCTATGATCATGGGTGAAAATCTCCATGTGCATATGATTACACAAATCTATGATCATGGGTGTGGGTGTCCCTAAAATCATGTTTTCCAACTTGTTAGTACTCCCCTTCTTATATTTGATGATAATATGTAATTGTTGTAAGAGTTGCATCCACTTATAGTCTAGGTTTCTAAAGCTTACTTTGGCCCTGCAAATATTACAGTGGCTAGTGATCATTGTGGATGATGGTCACCTTATCTAGTAGATAGCACTTCCATTTCTTAACATATTGTAATATAGCATAGATATCCTTGTCATATGTAGGGTACTTTTATACTATGCTATGAAAAATTTCAAAATGATAGAAAACTAGCTTACCTCCTTGCATCAACACTACTCCCATAACATATCCACTTACATTTGTCTCCACTTTGAAGCCAACTTCTACAAATTGGACAATAATGGGACTAATGCTTGACTAAATTTTTGTTTCTGGCTCTTCAAAATCCTTATGCTAATTCTACCCCTACTAAAACCTCTTATTTCTCGTTATTATGGCATGGAGTGGTGAAACCATGGCTTAAAAGGATGCTATAAAATTTTGAAGGTGACATGTTTCTCCCAAAAATATTCTAATTCCAATAACATTTGTAGGATTTTTCTTCTTAACGATGGCTTCCATCTTCATGGGATCAATCTGGAGTTCCCCTCCACCATTTACATACCCCAAGTACATCTTGTATTTCTAGAGAAACTCATATTGATTAAGTTTTTCTAGTAGTTAATGATTTTTTAGGGTCTCTAATACCGAAATGAGATGTGATATATGTTGTTCCAAATAAGAGAAAAAAAATAAATATATCATCCAAGTACACTATTACAAGTGAATCTAGAAATAGGTGAAATACATCATTCACTAGACACATAAATGTATATCGTACATTATATAAACCAATAGGAATTACCAACCATTCATATAAGCATTGCATTGTCCGGAAGGTGGTGTTCTAGGCGTCTTCGTATTTTACACATACCTAGTGGAATCCCAATTTGAGATCCATATTGGTGAAGTACTTGGTATGTTGCAGCTAATTGAACAAGTCATTAATATTGGATAGAGTATACCATTCTTAAGGGTGATTTTATTCATATCTCTATAATTGATAGAAATTCTCCAAGTCCCATCCTTCTTGGGCACTATGATGATAGGTGACCCACATGTGAGGTCCTTGGTTAAGTTACTCCATGCTCCAACAATTGTTGTAATCATTTCTTCACTTCAAATTCTTTTAGGATGTACCATATATAGTCTTATATTTGGCAATGGAGAGTCAATCAACAATTGTATCTCATGATCCCATTCCCTTTTAGGTGGTAACCCTTTATATTATTGGAGCACTTCTTTAAATGCATGAAAAATATCCTATGTTTTGTTTATTTTCTTCAATACATCCCTCTAGAGATGGATTTACCTTGATCACTTCCTCTTATTGCTAATTCTATCTTATGAAGAGAAATAAAAGCTTCCTACTTGATCTAATCATTTTATTGGCTTGGTTAGCACCTAACAAAGAAAGCTTGTGTTTACCTTTATACACATTGTTGATGAAGGACTTCCCATCCTTGATCAAGTGGTATTGGTTTTCTCTCGTCATGAATATCACATCCCTCATGTACATGTAGTATCTTCTAGACACTACACCACACACATCAATTGGTACCACACGTACCTGCACTTTATCAAATATAATTTGCACTTATAGAAAATTTGATCTTATACTATATAGTGTCTGTAAGCTCTACATATATATTTATTCATCCTAATAGATATGGGCCATGTTGGGCGTGAGCTTCCAATCCAATCTTACTTATATGATCCTATGGTATGTGGTTGGCTTGTTAGCAAGAATCAAATAGAACATCCATATTTATATTCTTGACTTGGATCTTGATATGGAAGAGTCAAGTCATCCCCTTCTCTCCTCTGGGATGGAGGGTACTTAGGTTCACTTCCTTCTACATTGTAGCGTAGGTAGTATTTTCCTCTACATATGAGCTACTATTTACTTGGTTTTCTGAATCCATGGAAACCATTTTCTTCTTCTTTGCATTCTTCTTGTAGCTCTTTAAATTCAACTTTTAGATGTAGCTCCCAACACTTATATTCAGTATGACCATTGATATTACAATGGTTATAATTTTTTATTGGATTCTTGTAATGATGTTTAATGGTTGTCTTCTTACCCTTTTCTTTCCACTTCTTCTTTCCCTCCTTAGAAGTTCCTTATTAGTTTGTGTACTTGGTGTTGTTCCTGAGATTGATTCTAAAGCTCAAAGAATAATGTCAGGCATCAAATGTTTTAAATGAAATGTTTTTATGACTACTTTTTCTACCTTCAGTTTTCTGAGAAATAATCTTTAAATGAAATTAATGATAAGACAATACATAGGTTGTATCTCATTATCCGAGTCACAATTATACTGTCAAATTATGTAGAAATATTTACAAAACTATTAAAACAAAGTCAAGTATCAATTACAGATAAGTCTCACCTTGTTTGCAGTAGAAGAACAGTAGAAGATTCACCCTTGAACAAGAGATAAAAATGCAGTAATTCACACAGATCACAGGTCTTGTTTTACTCACAGTAATAACAAAGGAAAAGTTGTTACTGAATGAACCGTTGATATATCATGATCACAGTAGATATAGTACTAAATTGAAATCAATCACTCTTCAAGAATTACAGAAAGAAATTCAGAGAAATGGAAACACAGAGGGAACACATAACTCAAATTGAACGAAAATTAGAATCTTTGTCTGCACTTGTATTAATACCCAAAAAGGGTTTCTCTTTTACATTCAAAAAGAAGCAACCACTAATAGATCTTAAATCTATATATCTATACAAAATTTATCACAAGTGAAAACCGTTGGAATTCCCATAATGTATGGCTAAAAATAGAATACATCTGAATAAAATATATGGCTAAACCGTTGGACTTCCCACAATTTGTCCTTAGAGTTGTATAAGGTTAGGGTGGGATTTTTCATACCCCCACTCATGATTAGGGTTAGGATTTCATACCCTCTAGAACCATCTTGAAAGTCCATAATTGATTAGCTCCACATGTGTGAGTAATGGGTGTTGATGTGACATCCACTAGATACGATTGTGGTCAACAATATAGGTCAATTTTTGGGAGGAATAACTTATTCATATGAAGTTTGATTGAGGTGATATTTGCACTATTGCAAAGTTCTCAATGTGTAGAACAATGTTGGAGGTATATGGGTATTATTTGAAAATTGTTGACCCCCTAAATTTCCATCTAATGCCCGAAATGGACTTAGGAAGTTTCAAGACCCCATTCACCAAAATAAGATCTACCCCTAAAATGGGCCCTACATGTCACTGGCTTCACTTTTTCCACTCAAAAAGTACAAAAAATAGATGAAAAACTATATAGTGATCCATTTCAAATCATACCTCCCCATTTTTTTAGGCTTTTGGTCCCCCAAAGTTTTTACTGAAGGATCCGAGGAAACATTTCCTCTATATTCTCTTTGGAGTACCATTTGGCATTACTTGGAAGTTGTACTTCAATCCAACCTACCATAGTTATTAATACCTTGTTTAGGTGTTCTCAACTTCTTCTGCAATACTATATCCTTTGCTAACTCTGCTTCATATTTGGGTGCTAACACCTCTATGGTAGGTATGATTTTCCCACCATTTTCCTAGTATAACCTAAAAGCTCATAGAGTTTCAAATTTTCCACATTCATTATTGAGTAAATGCTCATACATAAAGGTAGACTGAGTCTAAGAATTATCACCTACTTGATCCAACACTTCAAAAGGACCATACCATATAGCCTTGATCTACTTACCAAGACATTGTAGAATTTATTTGTTTAGATGCAACCAAGTGTGGTCTCCTACCTTGATCCAGGTGGATATCAGTGGCCACCCACCTCTTGCACTGACTCAACACAGTTCTCCTTCTTGACAGTTTTGTTATGAGTTTTTGGGTCTTAAACTTCCAGGGTCGTTTTGAGGTCCTAAACAATGTTTTATGTGAACGGTCAAGGACCTGGGTCTACCTTTGGTAGATCAAGTCCATGCTACAATATTGTAGTCTTCAGTTAGAGATTTCCAATGAGCTACTATGCATGCCAAATGGATATTGTATGTGAAATTGTTTCCCCTAGAATGTTGATGTAGAAACTAACGCCAAAAAATACCTTTTGACATTTCAAAAACACCGTTTCACAATTTTCCTCCTCAAATTAGGATTTTGGACCTTTAGGGATCTTTCTTTATGTTAAAATACCATCCTTTCAGCCTCTTGTGTGATATTTGAAGAATTAAGGTAGCCAACATCTCTCTCTTCAAAGATAAGATACCACCATTTTGACTTGTTTATGTTCTACAATATTCTGCTATTTTATTCATTAATAGAAGTTGGGTTTCACTGTATTATTGTGCTCTCTACTATATGCATGTGTGTGTTTCATTTTGTTCCCTATATAATCTGGATCAATGGTATCAAATCAATATGCTCCTTTTTATTTCTTAGTACATGTCCCTGACAAGGTCGGTGTATAATGAGTTGGGCATCGAGCTAGTTTCACTAGGAAACGAACATTCTCACCAACCCAAGTGGCCTCCCATGGCAGGGGAAAGGAGAGATGATGGATTAGTAGATCCTATTAAGATGTTTCTCAAGGAATCCTTCACACAACAAAGAAACGAGATGATGGACAACTTCTCCTAGATCCTTCAATGAATACCGATGATGGGTGAGACACCTTCAACAGAAACCATTTTGGAGGTGTGACACCCTTCAAGGTACAAGTTAAATTTAATATTCCTTTATTTTAAGTCCAGATCTATGCATACCATTTGAAGAAATGGTTAAATATATTAGAAGGCTATTACTATGTTCAAAATTTCTTCGACATTGAAAATATCACCTTCATGCTCCTTAAAGCCCTTCCCCATGCCAAATATTTGCGAGAAGGTTACCATGAGAGACATAATTAAGATGAGTTTCTAACATTTAGGACATGAACCACTTGGGTGGCCTTTATTAATGCCCTAAAGGAGGAATTATACCCTATTGGAAACTATGATGACCAGTACACGAGATGGACAACTTTGAGTCAAGAAAGAGACCGGATGGGGCTGGAGTACACCAACGTATTCCACACCTTGCACTCAAATATGGGTGTCAAAGACTCTGAGAAATGCCTAGTTTTGAATTATAACAATGTCCTACACAGGTACCTCCAAGAAGAGATGGATTTCTTGGACATCTCATCACTAGGATTCGCTTATTAATATGCTATAAAAATTTAACTAAATTTAAGTAGAAAAATAAGAGGGAGTTTGGTTTTGCATATCCACCACAAAATAACTATGGTAAAGGTGGCCCTAACTCACAAAATAAGGGAGAGACTAGAGAGATCCAACCTCGAGACAACCAGTAAAGACACAGGGAAACAAGGGTAATGGGAAGTCGAAAAAGGACACTGGAAAGTGATGTGAGTTCCACAAAATACTTGGCACAATATTGATGAATGCCACTTGAAATAGTCAGTATATCCTTAGCTTAAAGAAAAAGAATCGGACCTTGACTTGGACTCTGGTTTAGAACAATATTTAAGGGAAAACAGACCATAGAAGCATAACCTAGTGCTACTTTTGTAATCGCAAATATCTCTCTAGATGAGTCAAAGGAGCTCGAGGAGGGGGAGCACCTTTTCCATTAATGGATGTGGGTGAAGGGGACCCCATTAAATGTTATTGTTCGTAGTGGGAGCCAAAAGAACCTAATATCATCCAAGTTCATCAAGAGATTGAAGCTGAAAACAATGGCACATCCCCAACCATAAACCATCAGCTTGTTGAGCCCAGATCAATAGTTTTACAAAATCGGTCAAGAATTGCAAGATAGGGGAAACATGACCTTTGGAATATTGGGTTGAAAGGGAAAATTCTAGGAAAAACAAAGTGGTACTCTAGGGAGAAGGTAGAGGGAAAATTCCCTCACCTCATTCATTAAATATTTTAGGGACCAAAGCCTCTGTAAATGGGGAGGTATGATCTAGATTGGATCATTATATTATTTGTCACCTATCTCGATGCTTTCAGAGTGGAAAAAATTGGAGGAATTAACTTGAGTGGTCATTTTAATGGAAGGTCCCATTTTGGAAAATTGGTGTTTGAAACCTTATAGAGCAATTTTGAGGCATCAAAACTTTCCTAGATTTAGCTTGGACCCCTTTACACTATCTACAGATTGAGACCTTTCCAATGGTGAAAACATCACATCAATTAGAGCTCGTATGCAAAAGTTATGTCTCCCACAAGTTGACCTACCATGTTGACCACCAAGGTATGAGTGGATACCATGTCAACCCCCATTACTCATGCATATGGCGATAGCCATGTATGGACTTTCAAAAATATTCTATAAGGTCCAAAACATTATCACAATTTATCGATGTAGAAGTCAAAACCCTACCCCTAGATGGCTATCAAGGGATGTTAAATACCAGGTTGCTAGGAGGATAAGGGGGTCCATTCTTTAGCATTGTATTTGTTCTTTAGATGAGCATAGCACCTAGGGAGTGGTATTTTTATGGAATAATAGAGGATGATAGATTATGTAGCAACCATACATGCCATAATTTCAAAGGAAACTCTATAGAGAGTGGCTCTTTCTTTGTACTTGCATATGAAGAAAAGAGAGCAGAGCAACCTCACCTTTTAGATGGGTTTCTCCCATATTGGGTTTGTTATATCTTGTGTTTATTTGTGGATAGTGTGTGAGTATTTATTTATGTCTTTATTTGTCACATTTTAGCTATTTCATGGATTTAAAGAAGAGAACTAGTAATTAAAGAATCTGACATCTAAAGGAAATTAACCTTCATAGTAAAGTTTTCAATATTTTATTAGATATATTGTGATGAACTATCTAGTGGAGTATCCATGGAAATTTATAAATTACGGATGCCTAAAAGTACCTTTTGGCATTTTAAAATCACCTTTTGGCGCTTCTCCTCCTAGGTTTAGGGTTTTGGAACTTTAGGGTTATTTCTTTATGTTAAAAGGCCATACTTTAAACCTCTTGTATGATCTTTGGAAAATGAGCATAGTTGACATCTCTCTCTCTCTCTCTCTCTCTCTCTCTCTCTCTCTCTCTCTCTAGAGATAAGATACCATGATTCTAACTAGTTTTTGTTCTATTGTATTCCACTATTTTATTCATTAATAGAAGTTGGGTTTTTAATATATTATTGTTCTCTCTACTATATTCTTGTGTTTTTTTTATTTTGTTCTCCATACAATCCATATCATACCTTGAATTCCTTCTCAATTTTATGCTAGTTAAGTAGGGCCTTGTACTTTTCCTGTGACTTCTTTAAACTCAGATGCATCGGTCTCAATCTTGAATGGTTGTTGCAGATTGGGAAAGGAGAGTACTCGAGTTGAGCACAGGCGATGCTTCAAATCATCTAATGCTCATTTTTTCTCCTTCCCCCACATGAACTTGTCCCTACCACCGCCCTTGGTAACCTAGATGAGTGTTCATGCAATATGGGAGAATCCCAATATGAACCGTTGGTAGAATTTGGCTAGTCCCAAAAAGCTACGAAGCTCGATCAGTGTGGTCGGGGCTAGCTAGTCACGAATGACTTGGATATTAGTTGGATCAACATGTACCCCATGCTCATCAACAATGTAGCCCAAGTATTGGACCCTCTTCATGCCAAAAGAGAATTTTTCCAAGTTGGCATAAAGCTTGTGTTGCGGCAGAGTGCTCAAAACCTTATCAATATGCTGCAAGATGCTCCTCCCATGTTTTTTTGAAGATGAGGATGTCATCCAAATATACTACCACAAAGGAGTTGGTGAAGGGTCCTAATACATCATCCATAAATATCATGAAAGTAGTTGGTGCATTTGTTAAGCCAAAGGGCATGACCGGCCATTCGTAGAAACCTTCTTAAGACTTGAAGGTTTTCTTCCATACATCAGTTGGTTCAATGGGAACCTGGTGGTAGCCATACTTTAGCTTAATATTTCTGAAAAAATTGGCCCCATTGAGTTGGTCAAGAAGGTATTCAATCCTGGGAATGGGGTAGCGGTTCCTGACTATGATTTTGTTTAAGGCTCTATAATCAATGCAGAGTCACAAAATCTCGTCCTTCTTCTGCATCAGTACAATCGGGCTTCTGCAAGGGGAGGATTTGGGTCTGATGTGCCCCTTTTGAAGAATCTCTTGGATATGACACCTGATTTCGTCATTCTCCATCAACGAGCATCGATAGACTGGTCCATTAGGTAGAGGTGCACCAGGGGTCAGTTCAATTGGATGCTTGACTTGGCAGTGTGTCGATATCCCTGTAGGTGAGGATAAGATGTCTATGTATTATTCCACGATCCCGTCCACTTTATACTGCTGCAAAGAGAGGTGTTGTGTAGAGGCCATGAATGTGGTGATGACCTTCTACTTACTGTGAGCACAGATAAAAAATAAGACAAATTTCCTGATCTTTGAAATGAACTTACTACATTTCTTAGCAGAGATTAAAGAAATAGCAATAGGCAATGCTACCTCGAGGATCCTGTACATTTTTCTACCCAAAGTAATAATAACATTGTGGGGTCTAGACTCATACACAACATTTCCCTTCCACAAATATGATTTTCCTAAAAGAACATCAAAAACTTCAAGGGGAGAAATAACACACAGTACCTCATCTTTGAAAGGCTTGATGTCGTAGGGAAGACGACATTGTTGGTTGAAACAAAGATCTCTTCCTTGGTGAAGCCAGCTGACGGTGTAGGGCTGCGAGTGCAGCATCATTGGCAGGTCCAGCCGCTTGATGACCTCTGATGAAATTAGGTTCTTCTGAATACCGTTTTCGACACTGAAATGAATCGGAGCCCCCTTGACCCACATCTCTGAGTGAAAGAGGTGTTCCCCTTCCTCTGGTTCTTCTAGGTCACTTGGTCAGACTTTGGTGGTAGCGATAATGGCACTGGGTTCAACATAGATAATTGTCTTCCCTCCTTCGGATTTGACTCGGAATTAGAATCGGCCTTTGACTCGGAATCCTTTAGCTCGTCCATGAGGAACTACTTGGAGAGACATTCATCGGTGTTGTGCTAAGGAAATTTATGGTACTCACACCATTTTCCCATGTCCTTCTTCGTCTTCTCATTGCCCTTCTTGTGTTGCGGCTTGGACTAGTTTTCCTAAGGGTGACCATCTCGACCCTATCCCTTGCTATGTGAGTTGGGGCTTCCTTTGTCTTGCTTTGGCTATGCAGGGTTTGCAGATCCAAACTCTCGTCATTTCTTCTTAAATTTATGTTCGATATTGACAATGTATCTATAAGTCGTGCCCAATGAGGCAATGTCTAGGAAATCTGTTTATGTTTGAATGTATCTAGGAAAAAAACCATGGTATTTGAGAACCAGATGACACTCAGAGTCTTTGATACCCAATTTGGTGCATAGCATATGGAAAATATTGGTGAAGTCTGGTATTGTCTGGTCCCTTTCTTGACGTAGGGTGGTCCATCTGGTGTACTAGTCTTGTATATTCCAACGGGGTAGTATTGTTGTTTAATGGTGTCCCAAAAGGAATCCCATGTAGGGGTCACCATATATATTTCATATTCTTCCACGGACCTTTTCTCAGAGTAAGTATTCCACCAGTATTTAACATGGGAAATGACCTTGAGGAGTGCAAAAGTGATATTTTCCCTATCGAAAAAATTGTGGACCGAAAAACATCCTTCGAGCATATTCAACCATTTATCTACAACATCTACATCTATCAGTCCTTCAAATAATGGAATATAAAAATTTACCTGTACCTTGAAGGGGGTTGCATGGACGCTTGATGAAGATGCTTCTCCCATGGGAAACCGTCGAAGGATCTGTGCAAAGTTGTCCATTATTTCATTCCTTTGTCACATGAAGGCTTCCTCGAGCAACATTTTAATAGGATCTCATGCTCCATCATATTTATTTTCGTCTCCCATGGGTGTTTTTCGGGCTCGGCGCAGCTGATATCGTAATGGCTCGATTGGTTTGAGTCCTAACTTGTTGTACCCAGACCTTGTCGGGGACATGCACGAAGAAAAATAAATGAAGAGCATACTTCTCTGATACCACTGATCCAGATTTAGGAGCGGATCGAACTGATTAACAAACTGAATACAATAAACATAGAGATAGGAAGAATAACACAAATATCCAGTGAACAATATATTCTATTAAATAATGAAATAGGATGAAACTATAAAACTACGGAACTGAAACTTGCTCGAATGGTGGTAATTATCTCTGAGAAGAGATGTGGCTTCTACGCGCATCCTTCTGAGTAGAATGGATTAAAATGAGGCTCCAAAGGCCCTTTCCATATTACTCATGAATTCCAAAACCCTAGACATCCAAAAACCTAACCCTAGAAGGTGAAATGTCAAAAGTCATGTGGGCCCTATGGGTAAGTTGGTGTATTTTGGTACCTCAACTTCCTAGGGTCGTAACTTTTGCATACGACCTCCGTTTTGGGTGCGTGATAGCCCATTGGAAAGGGTATTTCAGAGAAATACACACTCCATTATCAAACTCTGACTTCATCTACAGTTTGACTATGGCGAGCCAAAAAAACAATGTTTAGGGCCCCAAAACGGCCCTAGAAGTATAGTAAGATGTACTGACATGAAAACATGAAAAATAAGCCAGTTGGATTAGGTGAGAGGCAACTCGTATCCACCTGGAGGATGTGTGGGGCTTCAGACAACCCCAAAAGTGTAGAACTCACAATTACAAAGTAGTACAAAAGAACGTGTTGAACAAAAATAGACATGAGGAGCCAGTTGGAATAGGTGGGTGGCCACCAATATCCACCTAGATCATCATCAATCAGATTATTGTGCACATCCTACACATGTACAACCCTAAGAATCCATGTACATGGGATGAGAGTCTCCCATTTGTTCAACAAAGTTACAATAGGGCTCTCCATAGCTCCACCGGCCATAGCCCATTTCAGGTGGGACTAGGAATCCAACCCTTGGGTCTCATTGATGTTTCACTACCTTTGGAAAACACATAGACATGCTCTTCCCATGTTTAGTCTGAGACCGAAAAAGACACCAGATTCATTGAGTAGATTCAACACATCCGCCAATAGGTCCAGGATATTTTGCAGAAGGCCAATGCTCAGTACAAGCAGCGCCATGATCAACACGAGGTATCCCACCAGTCTCAGGTTGGAGACAAGGTCTGGTTATACTTGCAGAAGGAGCATCTTATAGGACCCCATCGGAAGCCCTACCCACTTCGATATGGGCCTCACACCATCACCAAGGTTGTGGGTAACAATGATTTTGAGCTCAACACTCCACCATTCCTTGGATTTCACCTAGTGTTCAATGTGGACCTCCTTCGACCATATTTTCCACCATTATTGAACAATTCAGATATCGCAGAATAGCTGACACCAATAGAGATCAATCTTGACTACATGGAATAGGAATCCACTGATCAGATAGTGGACACACAGGTCAAGGGCACTCGCCAGAAGAGGATCTAGCTTTATCAGGTTGTTTAGGCAGGGCAACTCCTACACCAAGGCAAGTGGCTAACCCGGGGCCAAATCCAGCAGAATTTTCCTCACCTAATGGGGGAACTCAATGCAATGGATACCATTTCTTCCTAATGGGGGAAGATTGATCCAGATGGATATTGGTGGCCACCCACCTATTCCTACCGGCTCCTCTTGTCGGTTTTTAATTCCACACGTTCTTTTGTGCTTCTTTGTAATTGTGTGTTCTACACTTCTGGGAATGTCTAAATCCCTACACATCTTCCAGGTGGATACTGGTGGCCTCTCACCTAATCTAACTGGCTTATTTTGTATGCTTTCATGTCAGCACATCTTGTTGTACTTCCAGGGTCGTTTTGGAGCTCTAAACAATGTTTTTTTTGGCTCGCCACAGTCAAATTATAGACGGAGTCAGAGTTTGATGACGTAATGTGTATTTATCTAAAAGACCTTTCCAATAGTCTATCATGTGCCTAAAACGGAGGCCATATGCAAAATTTACGACCTATGGAAGTTGAGGTACCAACTTACCCATAGGGGCCCACATGACTTTTGGTGTTTCACCTCCTAAGATTAGGTTTTTCGATGTCTAGGGTTTTGGAATTCATGAGTAATATCAAAAAGGCCTCTGGAGCCTCATTGTAATCATTCTACTCAGACGGATGGGCATAAAAGTCACATCTCTTCTCAGAGATAGCTACCACCATTCGAGCAAGTGTTTCAGTTCTGTAGTTTTACAGTTTCAGCCTATTTCCTTTATTCAATAGAAGATATTGTTCATTGGATATATGTGTTGTTCTTCATATCTCTGTGTTTATTATATTCAGTCTATTAATTAGTTCGTTCCACTCCTAAATCCGGATCAATAACCGAGGGTCAGGTCACAAGCTATGGAGCTTGGAGCGACGTTGGTCAACCTCACCAATATTAAAACTGTGATTTAATGCACACTACTATTTTTAAAGAAGAATGAATAAATCATAAGATCTTTGTGGACATAGCCTAAGGGGAGTGAACCACAGTAAAATCATGTGTGGCAATGTGTTTGAATGTTTTTTGTTGTTTCTGCAATTATAAATGAATGGTTAAATGAATGAATGGGTTTATTTACAACGTGCAGTAGAATAATTATGCATAATAAATATTATTGAATGGATAAAATAGTAGATCTAATGAATGTTATAGTAGAATATATGTTAAAATATAAGAGAAGTAAAAATAACATCCCCAATCCCTTCCATGATTTCATACATGTGCGTCATGCAGTCACTCATAATCCATCTTGGGTGAGACTGTTTAGTGCACGATGTATCCTTTTGGTTTACCAGAAGGGCCGATGGTGAAAAGGTTTTTGTTGGAGAACTAACGTAGAACCCGGGTCAGCCCATACATGAAACATAACTTCAAAAATACTTATACTATGTCTAACACTGAGAGCTTTTAACTAGCTCTAATACCATGTTGAATTTTTCTAATTTTTAGATTTGATAATTATTGCCTTATGATTTAAATGCTACTATTATAAGAGAATAATTACACACTAAAAATATCAACAATAACTTAGCGAACTTGATGAAAGGTTATTGTAAGTAAATATTATATGAGATGATATATTACAATTGAGGGGCCCGATATATATACTTGGGCAGAGTGCCCTTTCATTAATGGACACGTCTTTTCCATTATTGTATTTTCATCATTTAATTATTATTAATTATTAATTATTGATTATTTATATATTTAGACATTATATTATAAACATATTATATTTATGTTGATGATTGCTTCCTCACATGCACTTCTAATTAATATAGATCACTCCATCATGGAGTAGGCAATGTGAGAGCACCTTGAGTCTATGCACTCCTCATCGGGAGAAAGACTACGCCTGGGCCATTCACCACTAGCAAAGATTCGTGAGTGAATGAGTCATTTCCCTTGGTAAAATCAACATGACCAATATGGGAGAATGTCGGCCCAATATTGCTAACAACAGAAACATCAACAATATATTCATCATAACTACTGCAATAACAAACGATAGAAAAAAACTTGTATTTATATAAGTAACTATCATTCATACCTTAGGACATATGTCATGCACATGTTTGAAACATTGTTTAATACCTTCAAGTTTACCATCAACAAAATAGTAGAGACATCTTTAATCTTTATATAGGGTTTTTTATGCCTTAACAATAAGAGATACATCTTGAATATTTTCATAGATCTCATCCATGGTGCATCCTCATTCATGACAACAAAAGTGTCATGGATCAATTTATTTATCCCTTCATTTTCTATAATAGTACCATTTTCTTCCATAACATAGTAAATCCATCACTGATATGAAAATAGAAGGCTGACTTGTTATGCTATGCAAGCACCCTCTACTTCATGAAAATAAAACTTTACAGGACCTTGCTTCATGTGTTAAAATATGCAAGATAAACTTATGTGTTAAGTTCATGTATCTTCTTGTAAATTCTTATGTGTGAGAAAATGTTCTTTTAAATGGTTAAATGAGTTCTTTAAATAAAACATAGCAGCATAACTTGCAGCAAATAAACCATCAAACTCACAACAATAACAACATGATAAAGGAGTTCACCCCCCTCCGGGCTACATCTCCTTGAGCCTCCATCAATGGACTTGGCTCTCTGGGATTAATTTGTCAAAAGTTATTTTACAAGCTGCTGCTCAACTCCAATGGAAAAAGAGACTATGCCATTGAGATCAGAACACATAAAAACCCCAAAAATGACTAATAAAACTCTGAAAACGGATCATGGCTCATCCGGGCATGACCTCTTCTACATGTGGTCATAAGCTTCACTGAGATTCTCTTTGGAAAAAACACATGTAAAAGTCCTCAACAGCATTTGAAACCTGTCCCAATGTGTTCAGAGCATATTAATTAGCCAAAAATGATTATTCAATCACAGAAAACAAACATAGGCTCACCAAACCATGTCCTCCATCAATGAGGGCTTCAAACTCCCTGGAGCTTCCTGAAACTTCAATGGTGAAAAACCTACATAAGAAGTCTTCAAATGGCCTTGATAAAAGTGCCAATGGATTTAGGACGTCCAAAAACCCCTATCTAGGCTTTTACGGCACCTCAATCGGCCAAAAGATGAAGAAGATAGGCCTCCTGCCATTTTCCTCCTTCAAGCTTGTTGAAACTGGTTCGCCAAAATGCACCCCTGTGTGCTTGAACCTGGCTCACACGCAATATGTAGCGTAAAAACTTGGCATCGGGCGCAATCGTGCAAACGGTGCAAAACGTAGAATGGTTAGGGCACCTCCAGCACCTAACCGTCAAGCACTCGGGCATATGGTCATACGACCTCATACAAAAAACAAAAGGGGCTAAACCATTACATAACCATATAACTCCCTCCGCTCCAGGTCGTGGGCACATGGGCCACACCATAAAACCGTGGTTTATAAACATCAAACCTGCGCCCTTTTTCACATAGGACATGGTCACATAGCATATGATAATACGATCGCAGGCCGAGGCTAAGCCTCGGCCCGACCCCCCCGCCAACTATTACACCAAACAAACTTATATATATATATATTAAAACATATATAAAACAAAGAACAAGTCGTGGTGTATTGGTAGGGCGGCCTTTGTTAAAGTGCTTTGTCGGTGGGGGAGGTTCGGGGGTCAAACCCCACGGCCTCCATAAAATATTAATAAACAAACCAAACACCAACAACCAATAAAGGGGTGCCACGTGGCAGCCCATGACTGGGCCATGTGGCACCTTACCATTCGCCCAAATGATGCCACGTGTCGCAATAACATTCACCCAATTGTCATCTAATCACAAACCTCCACGTCAGCAGGTGCCATGTCACCATACGGTCATCATGTCAGCATGTACGTACTCTGCCACGTCAGCCTGTACGGACTGTACAGTCAGCATCCACTTTTTTTTTACCCGTTTGACGTTCCGAACAGATTGTGATATCTCTCGCTCCCGATGTCCGTTTGAGATGAAACGAGTTTTTTTGGGTTCGTGACGACGAGGGCTATGCTCACGTCCGATTTGAGGCAATTTCGAGAATATTGATTTTTGAGCTAAAATTTGACCCCTGGTCCAGATTTTGATCACACCTTCCCACTGAAAGGATTTTGGACCCACAAAATCTTATGATTATCTGTCTGCTTTCAAGTTCTATCAACTGATTCTACTTGAAAATTCTTTTTGACAATCACCTGAATACCTTGACATGCCTTGCACTGCAACTGGCTATGTCCCTCAACCACTGCTCTCTGGCTACTGCTGACCCACTGTTCTCTCTGTGCTTGGAAGACTGCCAACCTTCCCACTTATAATCAAGTCCCTCTTTCAAACTCTTTGACGTCAACAAAATCAGCTCTCCAATGGCTGCAAAAAAATTTCCTGCGACATCTTGTCACAAGCCAAGAAAACCATCAATCTTGAAAACAAATTATACAAGACTGAAAAATGATGCCAACAAAATCTTTTGCTCTTCAAACAAATTGTCACATCTTGTACTTCATCAAAGCACATGGTGTTTTCCTGCATCTCGGTGTACTCAAAATCAATGTACAAACCAACAAACACCATCGACTAAACATAAGTCGAACAACATGATCGACACAACATAGTCGTCAAACAATCATCAACACCAATCGGGACTCATTTGAAACATCTCGACCTTCCAAAATGACAAGTTGACAAACATGATACACAATCATGCTACAATCATGAATCATTCATGATGAACTATCACCAGGTTCACTGCTTACACATACACAAAAACAAATGCATGTGCATGACTCTTCAAATCTCCTTCCAGTGCAAACATAAGTACATAAACCTCGAAACATGTGGGTACATAAGAGTTGAAATGAAAAAGATAAATGGCTGCAACAAGTGAACATCATATCCATCTTTTACATCCTCCTGGCAAATTTATGCAACAACAAAAATGCCTTCAAAATGAATTGCATTCACATGCAACTTGCATCATGCAAGTTGTGATAAACTGCTGCAACTTATCATGCTTCCCATAAATGCACACATAACGCTGAAAAGTGCATTTACAACAGAAAATGCAAGCCTTACTTGCTCAAGAAATCCAACCATTTCTTACCAAGCCAAATCAATGATGACTTTTTCTGCTGAAAATCGTCCTCTTGTGAATCATCTTGACTCACATCGATGATGGAATCTCCTCTTCCATTCTTGCCAATCTCTTTATCCATCTGCTTCTTGCGCTGTGGATGAGTGGTTGGATGCAATGTCTAACATTGGTCAATGAGATGACCCCACTTCTGACAATGAGTGCAAATCTTTTGCATCCTCTTTTCACGTTGTCTTTGCTTATAAAGTTTCTTGAAATTGGTCAATCTTTTCCAACATTTTGAAACATGATGGTTATATAAACCACAATATGTACATGGACTCTTTCTTCCATTTTTACATACAAATTTATCATGCTTAACATAATCAAAAGCCACTCAATGATAAGCAGAATTATACCTTGAACATTCACCTTTATCGCCTCTTTGAGGAGGTGAATCTGAAGAGTTACAAGCTCTCCTTTGAAGACCATCAACAATGTTATTTTCCTCATCACTGTCACAAATCTTTCGTTTCACACATTTGCATTCATCTTGAACACAAGCCTTGCATGCTGGAGGGATTGAACTTTCACCTTTAAAGCCTTCTTGAGGAGGTGAACTTGAAACAAAGTTTATCCTTGGAACCTTTTCCCTTGTCTCCTCAACTTTGGAAATTGCTCCATCTCTTCGTTCATATCCAAGACCAAAATACTCAGGTCTTTCTTCAACAACAATAGGCTCAACAATGCCTTGTGCATGCTTGCCCAAACCTCTACCTTCATAGCCCATTTTTAACAATAACTTGGACCCTATTCCTCTTGTGTGCTTTTCAAAAACACCAAAACATTCATCTTGAGAGGAATTAGAAGATAAACTAACATTGCATACCTTATGTTCATGCATGTACTTGGTAAGGGTTTCCTTTGCCTCATGGAGTTGAATCTCCATCTCATGCAACCTTTGAAGAAGTTGGTCTTTCTCCTTCTTCATGGCAATCAACTGCTCTTCAAGGGAAATGTTCACATTTCTGTCTTCACACATCTCTTTCATCAAATCTCTTATAGTTAGAATCTCTTCTTTGTCAAAGAATTTAGATAATGAAAATGTATGAGAATTATCAATGCTTGAAGCTTCCTCCATCATTTCAAGATATCAAACTTCAACACAAAACTTGCACAAAAACCAATAGCTAAATCTCAAGCTATCAATGGCAAACACATGAGCAAAACAAATTGTGCTCTGATACCACCTGGTCTGAAAATAGAAGGCTGACTTATTATGCTATGCAAGCACCCTCTACTTCATGAAAATAAAACTTTACAGGACCTTGCTTCATGTGTTAAAATATGCAAGATAAACTTATGTGTTAAGTTCATGTATCTTCTTGTAAATGCTTATGTGTGAGAAAATGTTCTTTTAAATGGTTAAATGAGTGCTTTAAATAAAACAAAGCAACATAACTTGCAGCAAATAAGCCATCAAACTCACAACAATAACAACATGATAAAGGAGTTCACCCCCCTCCGGGCTACATTTCCTTGAGCCTCCATCAATGGACTTCGCTCTCTGGGATTAATTTGTCAAAAGTTCTTTTACAAGATGCTGCTCAACTCCAATCGAAAAACAGACTGTTCCATTGAGATCATAACACATAAAAACCCCAAAAATGACTAATAAAACTCTGAAAACGGACCATGGCTCATCCGGGCATGACCTCTTCTACATGTGGTCATAAGCTTCACTGAGCTTCTCTTTGGAAAAAAACACCTGTAAAAGTCCTCAATAGCCTTTGAAACCTGTCCCAATGTGTTCAGAGCATATTAATTAGCCAAAAATGATTATTCAATCACAACAAACAAACATAGGCTCACCAAACCATGTCCTCCATCAATGAGGGCTTCAAACTCCCTAGAGCTTCCTGAAACTTCAATGGTGAAACACCTGCATAAGAAGTCTTCAAATGGCCTTGATAATAGTTCCAATGGATTCAAGACATCCAAAAACCCCTAGCTGGGCTTTTACGACAACTCAATCGGCCAAAATATGAAGGAGATAGGCCTCCTGCCATTTTCCTTCTTCAAGCTTGCTGAAACTGGTTCGCCAAAATGCACCCCGGTGTGCTTGAACCTGGCTCACACGCAATATGTAGTGTAAAATCCTGGCACCGGGCACAACCACGCCAACGGTGCAAACCATAGAATGGTTAGGGCACCTCCATCCCCTAACCGTCAAGCACTCGGGCATATGGTCATACGACCTCATACAAAAAGCAAAAGGGGCTAAACCGTTACATAACCATATAACTCCCTCCGCTCCAGGTCGTGGGCACATGGGCCACAGCATAAAACTGTGGTTTATAAACATCAAACCCACGCCCTTTTTCACATAGGACATGGTCACATAGCATATGGTAATACGATCGTGGGTCGGGGCTAAGCCTCGGCCCGACCCCCCCGCCAACTATTACACCAAACAAACTTTTATATATATTAAAACATATATAAAACAAAGAACAAGTCGTGGTGTATTGGTAGAGTGGCCTTTGTTAAAGCGCTTGGTTAGTGGGGGAGGTCCGGGGGTCGAACCCCACGGCCTCCATAAAATTTTAATAAACAAACCAAACACCAACAACCAATAAAGGGGTGCCACGTGGCAGCCCATGATTGGGCCACGTGGCACCTTACCATTCGCCCAAATGATGCCACGTGTCGCAATAACATTCGCCCAATTGTCAGCTAATCGCAAACCGCCATGTCAGCAGGTTCCATGTCACCTTATGGCCTCCACGTCAACATGTACGTAGTCTACCACGTCAGCCTGTACGGACTGTACAATCAGCATCTACTTTTTTTTACCTGTTTGACATTCCGAACAGATCGTGATATCTCTCACTCCCAACATCCGTTTGAGACAAAACGAGTTGAGTTGGGTTCATGACGACGAGGGCTACGCTCACGTCCTATTTGAGGCAATTCTGAGAACATTTATTTTTGAGCTAAAATTTGACCCCTGATCCAGATTTTGATCAATCACCTTCACCTTACACCCTCACCTTTAACATTACAAATTACAACATTAGAAATTTGAAGCCTAGGTGTTTTGTCTTTGAAAATACAATGGAATGAATATAATTAGTATTAAAATATTAAAAGATGAGAAGCTTTTTAAAAAAAAAATGTTTTTAGATATTAAAAATGGGTGATATTTGGTCCCCCTTCTATGTGTCCATTATCAAAAAAATGTTTTATAGCCATTGACCTTAAAATTGTTTTTTTCTATATGCAATTGCTAAATGCAAGAGAAATAACAAAGTTTGGGATTATTCTTAGAATTTTTTTAACATTGATTGATTGTATGCAGTTAATTATCAAATTCATTCATATCATTGATCAAAAGCTCCTTCAATTAATGTCTTCATATATAATTCACCCTTTTTAGAATTAATATTATCTGACATTGTTTTTTTTCTTAACAAAACATGACCATGTATCAATAAATTAAGAAGCGCATATTAAAAAATTATATATAAAACAACTAATATTTACAAATTTTACTCAAAATAAATTTTTCATTATGATAAGAATATTAATAAGTTTAATAATGAAATAAAAATTTAACTCTCTTAATTTATCACTTATTCCCAACTATTCCCAACTTTTAATTGGACCAAAAATATAATTGTTTTTTTAAATGTGATATATATATATATATATATATATATATATAAAGCTATTGTACCATGGAAAAACACTACATTTATTAAAAGTAAAATAAAGATAAGAGTATTGGGTATTGGGTGGATAATTTTCATCCTTTATTTAAAAAAAAAAAAGTGTATAAGAAAAATGTTGATTTGTAACAAATATTTTTTTTTTATATGAAAAAAACAATTTCATTGTTATTTTTATTAGAATTAAATGAAACTTTCAATTACATTAGTCCTTTTTTCCATGAATCGAATAGTCATTTTCTACTTCGGATGAATCCTGAGGTTACTTTATTTATCTATTGCACTTTATAACCTAATAGTATGTCTGGTTGATGTCACCTTATAGAATATGTAGTTTCCTAGCTCTAATTATAGTTCCATTGACATGCTCTTCGAAATATAGCCACCCTGGTTTATCCTTGAGAGCTTCCTTGGATAGGCTATCCGCAATTTTATTAAACTTTAGTGAGCTAATCTTATCCTTCCAATGGCTAAGATAGATAAGATCTAGATTGGATTTTCTGCTTATCCAATCAATGGTGACCTTTGAGTCACCTGCCACCATTAAATTCTTAAAAGAGAAGTGTGTGGCAAGAAGTAGGCGTCCCCATAATCCCATCAACTCAGCTTTCACATTGCTTCCTGTTCTTCCAGCAAAATATGCTTGGATGTTGTGTCCGGGTGTGATTTTTAAGTAAATACCTATACCACACTTGTTTGTTGATGTTGCACCATCAAAGAAACCAATAGGGTTGTCATTGAAGTAGACTGGGTTTAGTATTACTGTTGTTTTATCTGCTTTGTCTTTATGTGGATGTTCTTGTATGGAGGTAAGAATTTTCTTGTAAATCCTGGGGACATTCAGGGACCGGTTTTTAAACAATATTTTGTTTCTATATTTCCAAATCTCCCACATAATCAGAAAAGGTATGTGTTTGTGGTTTGGCAATTTAAGAAACCAATATTTTAGATTTTCTTCTATGGTGGCCCTCTTCTACTCACTAACAATCCCCATAGAAGTGAGGATATTGACCCAGATCAATTGGGTGGTCTGGCAGTCCACAAAAATATGTGTGACGGACTCTTCTGCTTTTAGACACAAGGCACAAGATGATGGACCAATTCCATCACGCTTTTGATAGTTAATGCCAGTGAGTAAACAATCTTCAATGCATAGCCACATGAAACAGATAATTTTAACAGATAACTTCACCATACAAATCGCTTTATGCCACCATTTTCCACCAATAATTTCATTTGTGTAAAGGATGCACTAATAAGCTATGTTGGTCATGACCTTACCAGATGACCGATTCCAAGACCATGTTAGTTTGTCATTTTCCCTGTTCAGTTGGATGCCACTCTTCCTAAGGTTTTGTGTGAAATCGTCCCATTCTAAATTGTGTTCAGAGTTTAATCCCAATTGTCTAGCGTCCAGCCAATGTTGTTGTGCTTTCGTTGAGTCGCCTACGTTGGCCTGTGCTAACATGAAAATGGCTTGGCTGTTCAATTTCAGGATAAGCGTGTTGGAGAGTTGATAGCAATCCATGTAGCCAATGTATGGGTCACTCCCAAGAATAACCTGTTGACCTGTTTCAATTTCCCAAGCTAGCCAGTGTTTGATGATCGAGAAGGAGAGCATCAGGTTCTGCCAAATGATGGAGGAATATTGAGTGATGTGGACCTCCTTGCGCGGCCAAGAAGTGATGTCTATACCTTTAAGATATTTCCTTGTGAGAACCCTGTTCCATAGATTATTTTCAAAGAGACCTCTCCAACAGTTTTTGGCTGCTAGGGAGAGAGAAAACCATTTCATCTGTTTAATGCCCTATCCACCAAAATATTTTGGTTTATCTAGACTTTGCCATTTTGCAAGGTGAAAACCAGTGGCTTTTTTTCCCCCTTTCCAGATAAATCTACTTATCAAATGCTGAATGCGTTGGAGGATGGAAATCAGAGCTTTTTCCAGGCTAAGCCAATAGATTGGTATACTTTGTAAGACTGATGCTGCCAATGTGAGTCTTCCTCCCAGTGACAGCCAATGAAAATTCCAATTGCCAATCTTCTTTTCAATCTTTTTGATGATCCACAACCAGTCACTAACTCTGTAACAATTTTGTTTCAGGGAGAATCCAAGGTACTTTAGCCCCTGATCAAAACTGTCAATATGAATTTTGAATTCAGAAAGAAGGAAGCTCCTTAGAATTGGATCTATATTATGTGTAATAAAAACAGATTTTTGTAGGTTGATGGATAGTCCTGTAGCCTCACAGAAATTTGAAAGAATTACTTTAAGAGTTTTCCAATAATCAATGTTCTCGGATCCCAGGATGAGGACATCATCCACAAACAACAAGTGTGAGATAAGGATATCGAGAGCTACTTTGAGCCCTTGAAAGGAACCCATATCTACTGCTTGGTTCACCATTCTGTTGAGTGCTTCAATTACCAGTAAGAAAATCAGGGGTGACAAAGGAAAACCCTGATGGAGGCCCCGATGGCAACGAAAGAAGTCTATGGGAGTTCCATTCACCAGAACTGCCGTGTTGACCGAGGTAATGCAGCCCATAATCCAAGATTTGACAAGCCTTTCAAGTCCGATCTGGTCCAGTAATAAATGAAGGAATTTCCAACTGACACTGTCATAAGCTCTTTTTAAATCAAGTTTAAGAATGACTGAGTTCAGTTTTTTAACCTTGGCCAAATGAAGACATTCTTGGGTGATGCCCACAGCATCGAAAATCAATCTGTCCTTCAAGAAGCCAAATTGTTCAGTGGAGATACACTTGGATAGAGTATCTTTTATACAGTTGGAAATAGTCTTGGAGATGACTTTATACATGAAGTTGCATAAAGCAATGGGTCTGAAATCATTGAAATTGACAAGCTTACTGATTTTTGGGATTAGCGTGAAGAATGTTTCTTTTAGTGCTCCAGGTATAATTCCTGTGAGGTGAGATTCTTCTACAGCTCTAAGCAGATCCATTCCCATGATCTCAAAGAAGTGTTGGAAAAGTTCCTAAGTCCATCCATCTAGACCAGGACTTTTGTCCTTGGGCATATTATCAATAGTGTCTTTTAGCTCATCGATAGTGACAGGTTTGCCTATATTCTGATTTTCTGACTCATTGAAGAAGCGAGGGACCGTCTATAATACATCAAACTGAACATCTATGTTTTCTGACTCAGTGGCTTTGTATTGAGTTCTAAAATGGTTAAATTCCAGCAAATGTAACTCTAAATCGGTCGTGGCTGATTTACCATCGGCATCAGTCAGGTCCCAAATAGTATTGTGGTTGCGCCTTTGTGATGCGAATTCATGAAAAAAGCTTGTATTCTTATCTCCTTTGTCGATCCATGTCGCCCGGCTATGGAGTCTCCAGGTGGCTTCTTCATGGGCTAGAATCTCATTTTTCTTACGAGTCAAATCCTGTAGGGTGTTTAAATCATCAACAACAAAGATATGTGACGGATTATTGATAAAGAGTGATGCAATCTATTCCTCCATGAGTACTAGATTGGCCTTCATAGCATGTTGCTTATTAAGTTTCCATTTAATAACAACATGCTTCAAGTGTTTAAGTTTATCAATTAGTAGAAGGATTGTCGAAGGGTTCGACCAGTCTAGTAAATCCGCCCAAGTGTTTTGGACAAGAGAGTTGAACCTCGGGTCTTCAATCAATGAATAGTTGAACTTGAATGGGGCCGCCGAAAGTTATCGGGGGGCTTCTATTAGAAGACAAATTGAGTGGTGATCAGAAATCGTGGAGGGCTCAATCCAAGGCCTAAATTGGAGGCGGTCACCTATCAGCTTGGCAGCTAACAAGAACCTGTCAAGTCTTTTGGCGATACCATAGGCCCCAGTTCTGTTGTTTCGCCAAGTGGGAGATAAAATCGAAGGATGGAGGTCAATGAGCCCCGATCTATGGAGGATAGAGTCAAAAAAATTGGCCTTAGTGTCAATCCTCGTAGAAGCACCCCACACTTCATGAGCGGAAAGGGTAAAGTTTGGATCACCACCTAAAATGAGGTTTTCCTCATGTAGGATGTCGGAGTCAAAGAGTGTTTGCCAGAAGGGCTCACGATTTCTATAGGGGGCATAACAGTTTAAGAGTTTGAAATTGGTAGTAGAGAAATGAATCTTACCTTCAACGAAGACCCCTGCAGAGATACCAAAGGCTTGAAAATATGCAACATGGTTCTAGCCAGTAAGAAAGCCTCTAGAGAAGCCTAGAGAGTCTAAGGCAACAGTAGACTAGTGTGGGAGACACTTCAAGAAGAGATCTTTCGCCTTGTCACTGCTGACCAGGGTTTCTTGTAGAAAAACAATGTCCGGTTTGATCTTAGAGAATAACCTTTTGAGGGAAGCTAGCTTGGCGGGGCTTCCAAACCCACGGAGATTTAGAGATAAAAGGATCATTATGGGGTAGGGTTGAGCGGCAGGGGTGCTCTAAGTGCAGTAGAAGTAGAATAAAAGGGTTCACATTCAGTAGGCGAAACTCTTAATGAGGGGGGCGTTGAAGAAGGGAGGCCACCAAGTCCTCCCTCTACTGTGCCTGGGGGATTTTTGGGGGGTCTGGACCGGATTTTTCTGATGGTGACATTGGATCGATCAGGTGGATGTAAGGGGATAGAATGCGTGACCGAGAGGGGGACGGGAGAGAGTGGAATGAGAGAGAGGGTGGAGGGAGTGGGTGGATCGGTAGAGGCTTCAGGAGAGTAAGGGGTAAGTGTAGTCAGAGGAAGGGTTTGAGAGGGTGGGTTGTTCAAGAGTGGGGCCTGTGTGGAAGTGGTGGAGGGTATATTTGAGTGGCAAAAAACAGAAAAGGAAGTAGGAGGAGTAGAAACTTTAGGAGTATTCAGTGAGGGATGAGTGGGTGTAGCAGTGGAAATAGGAGGGGGCGAGGGGAGGAAAGTGGAGGAGTCCAATTTATTCATGAGCAATCTCCAAAAGTTTTCAAAATTTTCCAGAACCCAGGCTTCATTATCTTTAAGATGTAGGATCTCATCAACTGAAATCTTGTGAAAGAAGGTAGGGAAGAGGTCCCGCATATTACCAAGGAAGGGGTTCTGTTCCAAGGACAAAGGAGGGGTTGGCTTAGTCAGACGCGGAGAGGGACTGGATGGAGTGACTTTGGAAGAGGAACAATTGCTTTTTAAGTGTCTTGGTTGCCAATAGAGGTGGCATCTAAAAGGTCCTCTCCAATAATCAATTACCTGCCTGAAGGAGTGTTGGCCTACTCTGATCTCGATGGAGTCCGGAAGGCCAAGATCAATGTTACCTCGTTTATCAGAGCACCTCATTTTTTAAATACACCTTAATTCAATTAGTATTACCTCGTTTATAAGAGCACCTCGTTTATTTTTGTTCATGCTACAATCAAGCTTATTGTCTCGTTGTGCATTGTTGGTGGGGTTTGGAGGATATAAAAAACAAGAAGATTGAAAATGAATCAATTAGGCTATCTAACAAAATAACAGGATTTCATCATCCAATTATACCGTTCGACTCGGATCAATAGTGATAAATACATATTTATCACTAAAATAAAGTAATGTATTTATCACTAAAATGTATATATCACTAAAATAAAGTAATATAATTGTAGACATCAACTCAACTACAAAGCGAAGATTAGACTTGACATCAAAAATCATGACTAATGGTCCCTGGATTCCTTACTTTTCCCAACTTTTTTTCTATGACTGATGTACGGCTATTTTCTGGTTCATGCCACTTTGTACGACGACTCTAAAAGAAACTCTTGATGAAATGATCTGTGGCTTGGAGGAGTCTAGAGGTTTCTTTGGCAGTGTTGGGATCATATTTAATAACAATATCATTGAGATAGAAACTGTGGCCGACATTCTCAGAACAAAATACCTCCACATCATGCCCAACGCTTTTCATGTCTTTGCAATACTCCAGTTCTGTATCACGAATGAGGTCTCTGTCAACAATGGCCACCATCATGCGCGGAAACTTCAAGTCCTTTAGAGCTGGCGTTGCCTGAGCGCGGAGACCCACCTCGTGAACGAGGTTTTCTCTAGAGCTGTCACCAATGGCTGCGGGGAGACGATGCTCGGAGCGAGCTTGACAGCGATTTGACTAGTAAAGTCTACGAAGGAATACATATCCTACCTCCCTCTGGATTTGAACCTGTGACCTCTTAAGAGGAAACACATGTTCTTAACCATTAGGCCCACTCAAGCTGTATACATTCACTTTATAAAGTGCATTTCTGACCATTCATTTTAAGTTAGCAGCCGTACTAGAGTATAAATCTAAAATGCTTACTGCTATGATGATGGAATATGTAATGTGAACAAAATGTATGCTCTTGTGCTTCCATCAAAATGTATGACTCATGACATGATGACAATGCCCATGAATGATAAATACCATAAGAAGATGGAGGGAACAACATCAACCTAGACTCAAGAACCAAGTGATCAAATTTTATTTGAAAGTTCATTTGAAAATATAATAATTTGACCAAAAACCCTATCAACTGACTTTGAAAGAGATTATTTGATCACTATGACTACTAGACACTAACAAGAGGTAATTAAATTGTGGATATTTTTAATAAATACAATTTTTTCATTTTTTTGTGTATATGATCATACTCATTTAATATTTATGCTTTCATCATTTATTAATATTTACCATGGTTATAAATAATATTTAATATTGGTGAATTGTGAATATTTTATCGGTCAGTTGCTCAAGATTGGGATGCACTACATTTATACATTGCAAACAATCATCGAGATTGGGATGCACTACATTTATACATTGCAAACAATATCGACTCGATGAAGGTATCAATTGATATATGTAAAGGACATCACGATGGTAGCTTACATGGAAAGACTGTCTGAATTGGTTAGAGAAGCTCGTCGTAATGGAGATTTTGATGTTACGCAAAGGGAAATAGATTTAGCATATTGTTTGAAAGATGGAAAGGCAAGAAAATTCACCCATTTTATTCAGTTATTTTATATTATATTAATGTGATTGTAGGTGTGTTTTTTTAATATTATAATTTCCAAGTTATATAAATTTGTTTATTATTAATTGACAATGCATATTTTACATGTCTGGCATATTGCAGTTGAAACACCACAAGGCTATGTGGTGCAATGGTCATAAATTTCACATCAAACAGTTGGATGAAACCAGAAAAAATTATGATAGTGGGATAACTGCAGTATTCCAGGTCACTAATGTTTCCTCTAGGAATGACAGACGTCCTCGAGAATCTGAAAATAGATACTATGGTTTTTTGAATGATATAATTGACTGTGACTTTAGTTCCTTCAAATTAGTTTTTTTCAATGTCAAATGGTATATGTTACGAATGCATGAACATGATGAGGAAAGAATTGTTATTCAACATGCCAATGGATTTCCGATAATTAACACAATAGTTTTTGAAAAAAGAAATGAAAGCTATGTTTTTCCAAGTCAATGTGAACAAGTCTTTTACTCAAAGGTTCCAGGTAAGAGGGATTGGTCATTTGTTGTTATATATGATCCAAGAGGAAGGCCAATAAAGTATACTGTAGATGAAGAAAATGATATTGAAGAAGAAGATAATGTAGAGCTAGAGCAGGAAGAATATGGGTCGACAGATGAAGAAGATGGAGAAGATGAACCAGGTGTAGGAGACAATGTGCCAGTTCTTGATGATGATATCCATGAAGATATGCTCGAAAAAGACATTGATGATGATGATGATGATATCATCCATCATTTCAACATTGTTTATGAACTGGATGTTGATACATATGTCAAGTTGGATGATCAAGAAGAAGAAATAGAAGAAGGATGATATAAATGTTGTGTTGGTCAATGAGGTACGTAACTAGATATTTTAATTTGTATGAATTATTCTCTTTAAATAATTTTTTATGTGGGTTAATTACATGTTTTTAAGTTTTATTTCATTTTTGTTTTGGTAGTTTCTATGCATGATTA
>ML800799.1:379096-412006 GCA_009831015.1 Picea engelmannii
TTGTTGATATATGTTGTTGATATGTGCTCACATCTAACTGGTTATAAATGACAACAATAGGTAATGAATAAATGTTGAATGCTAATTGATGAGTTTTTGTGCAAGAGGGCAGTTTTGGGAAAAAGAGCCCCACACTCATTCACCCCCCCTCTAAGTGTGGTAGGTGTGTCCAACAAAGTCACGGTACTAGATTTTGGCTAAGAGTTGTGGAGCTCGATTTGTATCAGTGTTGGAGAATCATGAAGTATAACTAAGAGTCAGGTCACAAGCTATGGATATTGGTGTAACACTGGTCAACCTCACCAATATTAAAACCTTGATGTAATGCATGCAACACTATTTTTTAAGAAGAATGAATAAAGCATAATATCTTTATGGATGTAGCACAGGGGCAGTGAATGAAAGAAAAATCATGTGTTGCAATGTGTCTGAATGATTTTTGTTTTTTCTGCAATTATAAATTATTGTAGGAAAATCTCCCTGCAGACAGGTAGATTGCCTCAAAGAGCTTGACCTTAACTCTAAGAAAAAAAATGCTTAACGTGGACACTGAATTCCTTTCAAATATAAGAAAACTAACACATGAGAAGGAGAGATAACAGAAGTACCTTTTTATCGACGTTTGTCCCTGCACGCTCTGAGTTGAGCTCCAATCCTTTGCTCCTCACTGAGTCCTGTAGAGAAACAAGATACGACCACTTCCTACTCTATTGATATTAGCTTGAAAACAGATCTGTCTATTGATGATAAGTTCATGTAACATCAGACACAAACTAGAAAGAAATAGGCCAAGTGTGTCATATTGATGAGAATAATGACAACAGTACTTACAATCGTAGATGTGAATGCGACAGCTTCGTCAAGTCCCCTTCATCTAACCCTTGCTCGAAAGATCCACAACCTAGATAACAGCAACTTCACTGATCACTCTCCTTTGGATGACTGTGTGTTTCCTATGAGATCATAGGTTTCATGCTAGCAATTCTTCCCCTTTTTCACCATCATAGAGCTTTCTTATATAGGTTACGAGGAGCTTAACCTCTTGAGTTATATTTAGAACAATTTGAGGAACTCCCTCCTTAGATCAGGGATCTCCTGATGGAACCAAGAATTCGAATGCAAATGCCTTCTAAACTTGAAATATCCTCCCCTTATTCTCCTCAACAGGCCAACCACTGCCTCAAATTAGGCAGCGCTCCCTCAAAAGGGGCATCAGAGCATTGTAGCACTCCCTGGGAAGCTTGAGGGGAGCGTCAGCGCTCATTCAGAGGGCAGACAAGCGTTATAACGCTCCTTGAGGCCTTATAGGGGAGCGCCAGCGCTCCTAAGACTGATGTAGGGGAGCGCCAGCGCTCCTAAGACTGATGTAGGGGAGCGCTCATCCTCTGAACCTTTGTTTAAGATCTCTCCTCAGGTGTTAAGAGTTCTTTGACTTCAGTTAACGAGTTCCCCTTCTCCAAATCAAGTGTATGAGATGTTTTAAGTGCCTCCTTAGTGTCGTCTTTATGGCAACATGCTTGAACAATGTTTGCGACACTTGTGAACAACTTGTGACACTTGTGAAAGTTGTAAGGAAGATGCGACACTTACGACAATTGAGAGGAACATGCAACACTTATCTAGTTGAGTAATTTTGACATGTAACAGATTGCCCCCCAAAGTATGAAGTTAGAAGATGCGGACTGATAACTGAAATGATTTGTAGACGTTCAAGCAAGGGTATAGACTCGGAGAACCTGACGGAAGCTGCACACAAACATCCAACAAATATCATGACATATTTCAAAACCCAAGGCAGGCATACCTATGCTTGGGTGATCAAGACTTGCAAGATATGGCCAACATAAAATACACTGCGGATCCATAATTGTATTGACAAGAAGGTATAGCCACCGAAGATACAATTTGGATCTATACTCTAATGACTCGGACTGATCGTAGCCACGAAGAATACACAGTGGATCTACGAGATGACAAGACATAGCCACGACCAATACAAAGTGGATCTATGTAACAATATATGTGTCATTTATCAAATAGAAACTTCTTCACAGCCTGGGCAAGGCATATATCAAAGTGGTTACTCAACCCAGGGTCTTCTTACCAATCTCAATATGGTACGATTCTAACCATGTGAATAGATGTATTGATGTCGAACATGGCAGAAACCACTTGATTACCGGTCAATGATGTAAACCGTTAATAAGTGTGAGGGAGATCACCATTAAGGTCCCAAAGTACTAACTGGTTTCTAAGTCTAATTCCCAAATAAGGTGTTGAAGTCGACAGGAATAGACTCATCGAGGGAGGGCCTTGATGTATCCCCCATCAACGACATGAAATAGACATCAAGATGTAATTGGTAGATCAAATGGACATGGACTGACACAGGTTTTGAGGCAAGATATTTGGGATGGCTGACTCTAGAGGTGGATACTTCCCTTGAACACTGAGACACAAAAGCAGAACATGACGTGGACCAACACTTATGCAGTGGATACGGTGACTTGCGTCGGGTGACCCAAAGGAGTGAAAGGAACTCAAAGGATTGGCTCAGTGCAGAGGTTCAGCGGATTATGATGTGTGCAAATGACAAAGTGTCATGTTCAAGGGAGACTCTAAGAAGTGTCGGATGATGTTCTCAAGAGACTTCTTGGCTTGCTCCTTTCAATTTCCCCCCCCATCCAAATGGATGAGTACCTCTTTTTTATTTAATGAGCTCAAGGAGGATAACACATGCTCGATATAAATCACTTTTGGTAAGTTCCTCTTCCTTTGTTTAACGAACCGGAAGAAGTAAGGGATCGGTCCCATATGGGCCTGTCGATGTGTGCTTTAACGAGTCCAAAGACAGAAAACTCGAAGGTTTTTCGGGATTATAGAGTTTGGAAAAACACTTAAAAGAGAACTCTCTCATTTCCTTTTTCGTACAGTAGTCTAAAGAGACCAAAAAAGAGATAAACTATCGCTTGAAAGACGCCCTTTATGACCTTTTAACGAGTGTGAAAGGAAGCAAGGTCACTCAACAATCTTTTCATATTTAGAGAGTCTGAAAAGGGTTTAAAGGAGACTCCAGGGGGGTTCATTTTTCGTGTGTTCGTGTATCCATACGGGTCCAAAAAAGAGATAAAAGTTTACCCGGTTACGTTCTCATATTATTGAGCTCGAGAACGAACTAAGACTATGCTCATAAGTGCGACAAGGTAAATAATCCATCAGGACTGCCATGGAACCTGCGATGCCAAAACTACAAACCAGGGTTTAGTGAAGCCATTGTATTGTTAGGGAAACCCATAAATGACCATACCTTATGAAAAATGAAAATTTATAAATAACAATACAATGAAAATTTCATTTACCAGTTCATTTTGCACAAAGATTGTAGGAGTAGTGGAGATTCTCATTTTGAAGTGGATCTTGTTTTGTTCACTGTCGGAGCTACGGTTGACCGTTTTGCTTGTTGTTCGGACCAGGTAGATGTCCATCTCTTCTTATTTGAATTACATGGTTTAGTATTCATTTTCATAGCATCATTTGTTTTTAAAGTATGAAGCTCTAAGTTGCCCCAAATAGAACCAAATCGGCCTCTTTAAAAATCAATGGAAAAATGGGATTCTTTTTGCAAAAACATTCTAGAAAAGGATGGCTAAGATGCCAAAGCCCAAATAGTCAATTAGATAGGTATTTTTTTGACAAGGAATCCATGAGAAAATATTCCCATACGCCCACGCAGCCACAAAATCGTTTTGATCTTTTTGAACGTTTTTATCATTGTTTGGTGAATGTTAAATGCTTAAGAGAGGGCGTGGTGGTTATAAAGAGTGTGTGGTTACTTTTAAATGATGTGGGCGTCTTATTTCATGTTTTAAATTGCTTTTGAAAATTGCCGAAATTGCCAAAACATGGAAATAACGAATTTCTTTATTTTTTTGTTTTGTAGGTAACTTCGGCGGCCATGATTGAGTGGAAAGAAAGAGAACATGAGATGGATGACTTAGCTACCTTGCGGAATCCCCGCACACGGGCCGCGTTGTGAGATTGTGGTTTGCTCAAATTCTTCAAGTTGCAAAAAATGAAGAAATAGATTTTATTGCTCGAGTATATGATCGGCCTATGGGATGTTTCAGAACAAGGATTCCGGATTGGCACACAGCTTTTAACCATTGAGTTAGAAGACATGTATTTTTTGACTGGCCTCTTGAAAAGAGGGGTCCCCATATCTTTTACCGGGCAGAGGGCACTACCTGAGCAAGTGGACGTGTATCTGGCACGCCACTCTATCCCGGGAGCAAGACTGGTAGGGGGTAGAATCCCTATCAAGGATATTTGAGAGTTTCCCCTCTGGTCTATATTGTTTGCTATCACGAGCGTGATTGGCAATACTAGCACACATCTGGCATCAATATCGCAGGTGGCTTATGGTGTTCAGTGTTTGGAACCAACACTGTTCAACTGGAGTGCAGGGTTCCTTCGAAATGTGAAGGAACATATTTCACGATGCAGGACAGGACAGAAGCAGTTTGGTTATGGCTCATTCTTAGTCTCATTTTTTCTAGAGTGCATCCCCCAGATGCAACCTCAGATAGCACTGGCAGTGCGACTAGTAGATGAACCGAGGATGGAGAGGTGGACCAGTCTGTCTCCAAGACTAGTATCGGAGTCAGAGTTCCGTTTCACTGGCGATTTCTTTGCCTGGATGAGACGACAGTATCTCTGGATAGAGAACTTCCCTTATGTTGAGGTAGATTTCCGCGGGAGTATGGATTTGATTTTACCTGCGGGGGAAGACTGGGATGTGTCAGGTAAGAGACTAAGCCATACCTTGTCTAGTTTTTTTTTTTTTGAAGTTGTTTTTTATATATAATTTTTTTGGGTATGTGGAAGAGTTTTAACAGATGTATTGTTTTCAACATGCAGACAAGGGAGAAGTGTGCCCGGTCGATATACCGATACTGGGACATCGTGGGGGCGTCCCAGTTGCAACGGATCTGGTAGTACTAGTGATAGGTCTCCGGGAGGTTGAAAGAAACCTCCAAGGCCTTACGATGGGCATTCCTCCTCTACGGAGGGGAGAAGTGTCTTTACATCTGCAGAGGCACACTGTGGGAGTACCAAAGAATATCAATTATCTATTGAGGCACGTATTGCGCGTGGTGATGTGTTACTCGCAGCACAATGTAGTGCAGGGAGATTAGAGTCTCTCCAGTGATCATTTTTGTATGCCTTGTCAAGCGATGTTGTAGGGGTTTAGAGACCCGACATTTTTCTCTTCTACATACTTTTTTATGTAATCCAAACATTTCAGTCACGCCATATATATATACAGTTTCGAGTTTTTTACAGTGTCGATGATTTGTACATGATGATGTATGTGGTGTGTTTTAATTTACATGTAATGTACAGTTTTTCTTTCCTTAAATCTTATATGTGGGCAAGATATCGATCCATGATATAATTAGCTAACGAATCCGAAACACTATTAAGTTCTCTTGGAATGTTTCTATATTCAATGTAATCGAACATTCGTTCAAGGCGGCGAACTTGTAAGTGGGGAGGTAGCAGGATAGGACTACGGATAGCGTAGATATGGTTGAGTTGATAGACCACGAGTTGAGAGTCTAAGTAAATAATGATACGAGAGATACCTAGAGAGGAGGCTTGGGTCAATAGTCTAATGATAGCGTGATATTCCGCCATATTGTTGGTTGCTGGTCCTAAGAAGATACCTCTTGAACTCACCACTTCATCAAATTGGTAAATAACCCATGCTGTCGAAGCAATGTTCCAAGTATGTCGACTAGCGCCATCCGTGAACCCAAAAAAGATAGGAAAGGAAGACGTCATCTACGCATGAAAACACAAGCAAAGTCATGAGTGGAAAAGGTAAAGACTCAAGCACACGAAAGAAATAGACACACCAAACTAAAATACAATAATGTACAAAGTACAGATGCTAGGTGATCTAGGCATAGTACCTTTTAAGGTAAAGCCCGTTTCAGGGCTCTCCCAGGGAAATTCCATCATGATCTACTAGTTCGTAGGCACCTCTATGTAGGACGTGTTTCACGATATAAGGACCGTGCCACATAGGTTCTAACTTTCCTGTCCCCAATTTATCATGGGCTTGGTCATAGACGAGGACTAAGTCTCCTTCTATGAAAGTCCGAGGGTGGATGGATTTTTCGTATTGACTCTTAATTCATTTCTGATGTGTCTCATTAGCGAGAGCAGCATCACGACGTGTTTCGTCCAACTTGGATAAATATAAGAATCATTCTTCTTCAGCAGAAGTATGGGGCAGGAGTTCTACTTTCAGTTTGAGTGATGGAATCTCACACTCGATTGGTAGGATGGCTTCAATGCCATAGACTATCTGGAAAGGAGTGAATCCAGTTGAAGTTTTCACAGAGGTCTGATAAGCCCAGAGAGCGGAGAAAAGTTGTAAATGCCATGATGTTTTGTTTTCCCCTACCATGCGTTGGATCATGGTTTTTAGGACTTTGTTGATAGCTTCAACTTGTCTGTTAGCCTGACGGTAGTAAGGGGATGAGTTTTCATGGCAAAAACCCAATTTGACATGTAGTTCGCTCATCATATGGTTTTTGAAGTGTGCACCATGATCAATGACAATGGCACGTGGTACACCAAAACAAGTTATGATATGGTTGAAAAGAAACATAGTTGTAGTATGACCATCGTTCAGGAAGGTAGGCATAGCCTCAGCCCATTTGGTGAAGTAGTCGACGGCGACGATGATGTAATCATGCCCCCTGGATGAGGTAGGATTACACTGCATGAAATTGATACCCCACTTGGAAAAGGGGTCGATGGCAATAATGGGGTGTAGCACAGTAGGGTGGGTGCATGCCTTCTTGTTAAATACTTGGCAGGGTGGGCATTTTTTGACGACCTCGATGCAATCTTTGAAAATCGAGGGCCAAAAGTAGTCGGCACATAGGATTTTTTGGGCTGTGGCCATCCCGGAGAGGTGACCACCATAGGCACCGAGGTGACAATCATTCAAAACGCGTTCAGCCTCCTCGTGAATAAGACATCGTCGAAGGATGGTGTCAATACCACGGCAATACAAGGTGTCATCGATGATGAGATAATGGCGAGAGTGGTGACGAATGCGTCGATGCTCTTCGCGAGAGATGTTGGGCTGAAAATGTTGGGTTTGAAGGTAGAGGAGAATGTCGTCGTACCAAGGATCGAAGGTGCTGATGAGGAAGAGAGATTCATCGGGGAGAGAATCTCTAGGTTCAATGTTTTCATCGGCACGAGGAAGAGCACAGATAAGCTCTGCAAACACCAGGGATTTTTTGGCTTTAGCCTTCGTAAACTCAAGATCGAATTCTTGAAGAATAACGATCCATTTAGAATATTTTTCCCCAAGTACTTGACGCATCAAGACGTGGTACATGGGGTTGGAGTTTACGATCACCGTGGTGGTGCGTAATAAGATGTAGTGGCAGAATCTCTGGACAGCAATGACGACTGCCAGAGCCAGTTTCTCAACATGCGAATATCGGAGTTCGGGTCCAGATAGACTTTTGCTCAGATAATAAATCACATGTTCTTCGTCGTTAGGGTCCTCCTGAACTAACACCATCACAATAGTGGAAGCGGAGGCGTCCAAGTAAAGGATATAGTCCTTTGTGTACTCCGGAGGGTGTAATAAGGGAGCGTGGGTCAAGGCGTGCTTAAGAGCATCAAATGACCGTTGGGCAGTGTCATCCCAGATGAAAGGGGTGTTCTTCTATAGTAACCGCATGAATCCTTTAGTTATCTCGGTGTATTTACAGATGAAATGGTGAAGGAAGTTTTATTTGCCTTGCAAACTCTAGAGTTGGGTTAAATTGGTAGGTGGGGGTAAGGCTAGAATGGCCTTGATCTTTAAGGGATCCACCCGGATCCCATCTTTGGAGACAATGAAACCGAGGAGTCGGTTGGATTCGACAGCAAAAATGCATTTGTGTGGGTTCAAGCGAATACGGTAGAACCGACATCGAAGAAAAATCGCCCGCAGGTGAGCAATGTGAGCGGATCGATTGGATGAATGGGCGGGTAAATCATCGAGGTAAGGCTCTGCGATATGCTTGATATCGTGAAAAGCATATGACATCGCTCGCTGGAAAGTAGAACCAACGTTTTGGAGGCCAAACGGTAACTTTCGATAGGTGAAAGTCCCCCATGGGCAGATAAAGGTTGTCTTATGTTGATCAGCAGGTAAGATTTCAATTTGGTTATGCCCAGAAAATCCATCCATGAAAGAGAAGATGATGCTCCCTATGCAATTATCGATGATTTGGTCGATGAAGGGCATAGGGTAGTTGTCCTTAGGACAAGCTTTGTTGAGATCTCAATAGTCCACACAAACACAGATGGTCCCTTGTTTTTTGGCAACCAGAACAAGGTTGGAGACCCATTCTGTCAAAGGGACGGGGTAGATAAAGCCAGATTTTAGAAGTTTTTCAACTTCTGCCTTTATAGCTGTGATTTTCTTGGGATGAACCGGGTGAAGCTTTTGTCGAACAGGTTTCGTGTTAGGGTAAGTTTTGATTTCATGTATGATGATTGAAGGGTCGATCCCTGGCATCTCCTCATAGCTCCATGTGAAGACATCGCAGAATTCCTTAAACAAAGCAGTGTAAGAGACCACTTCTTCAGGTGTGCAATTAGCACCAAGGTGAATGTTTTCCATGACACCTTCTTTGATCGAAATATCAATAACGATCGTAGTAGAGATGTTACCCATGTTCCCCTCAGAGAGGGTATCTTGTGTGAGGATAGGAGATTACGGAGCATCGGTAACATCGGGAGGGAAGACAGAGCGTATGTCTTGATGAATTTCTTCCAAAGGCGGAAGAAAAGAGGATCGATGATGGTTATCATCCCAAGGCAGATCGTCAATGCTGAGCATTTCCATAATAGATTCATCAGAAGGAAAAATATAGGAAATGTAATCAACGGCGGACGACAGGGAATCGAACCATGAGGGCACCGAGTAGGCATCGGGTGCCAATGAATGTGAATTGTTGGAAGAGGGAGAGGCAGATTGGATAGCTACCTATGCAGCCTTGGCTGGCTAAGTGGCATAGTGTCACCGAGCACATCAAATTCCAGGGGACTAGGTACAATCCAAGGATCAGATGATTCTAAGGATTGATAAGGCATAGTCGAGATCATATTGACGGTGGCAATATAATGCGTGGTAGGTGGAAGTGGTGTAGGGAAAGTACCCATAAGGCTAGAATCTTTCAATAAGCCAACACCAACGCTTTCATACGTAACTGGGTGGTCTCCCAAAAAAGGAATGTTGTTGGTGGCAGGGATGCGAGCGTCGAGTGTACAGAAATCAAGCTGATCGATGGTGACAATTTTCCCTTGATGGGGGAATTGTACACATTGAAATACCGACGAGGCGACGACAGTCATAGCGTAGAACCAACTTCTTCCGACTAATAGGTTGTAATCGAGGGGAGCATCGACCACCTCGACATCAACGGTGACATTTTTGCCGCCCAACTGAACGGCTAGGGATTGTAATAATCTGTGAGGATGAAAACCTCATCCATCAAAAGCACGTAACATCGTAGCAGATTTGTTAAGGGCAGGTGATTTTAAGCCTTTCCAACAAGCTAGAGACATGACACAAGTAGAGGCTCCCTCATCCAAGATAGTCCGGTGGATTTGTTGATTGTGAACAACAACATCGATTTGGAAAGATAGCTAGTGTGAGAGTCGTGGTTGATGATCGTCCAGATTAAACGTGAGGTTGTTTGATGACTCAGGATCAAAAGCGTCGATAGCGGCTAAGAGCGTTCTACGTTGGCTGGGACAGTGTTGTAGAACTTCCAGGGCGGACATAGCACACGGGGCTTGGGCCAAATCTTCTATAATGTTGTACTTTTGGGCAGCCCGTGAATTAGGATTAAAGGTAGATTTCTGGATGGTGCTCTTAGGAGGGCGTAAGATAGAGTCAAACGAATGTTTTTCAATCTGAAGTGGCCCGGATGGAGGGCTAACAGACGAAGGATTAACAGAGGATGGTAACGGGTCTGGTAAAGAACCGTTAGCAGTCTTCGGCTTGTCAGGTTTAACTGGCGTGTCATATGTCGTAGAGCGAGTGGTTAGGTTAACCCCGTTAAACATGTAAATGTGGGCACTTGTTGAGGCCTCATCATGGGGTGGGTTGGAACTGCCCCCAGCAGTGGGGGTTTGAGCAACCAAAGATTGTTGTTGCGCAAAAGGCTGAGTAAGAACAACAAGTTGTGAATTTCCTTTAAAAAGCTTGGCCACTTCATCGCGATGTGGAAAGTCTCGGGTGTAGTGATCATCACCACAAATGAGACATGGGAATTTCGGTTTTCGTTGTGGTTTTTTTTCGGCAGCAGGGGTTTGCGGTTGAGTTTTGGGTTGTTCGTTGTTATTGTTCTTCTTCTGTTTGTTTCTCTCTTTCTTCTTTCCCCCAGGTTGTTGTGAAGGGGTCGATTGGACTGCATTCACATCAGAGACCTGAGTTTGAGGGGGGTTAGAAGAGGGTGCAGTCAGATTGGGAGAATCCATCAAAGCGGGTCGCTGAATCGTTCCAGCCAACTGGGTAGTAGATTGGGTTTTGACGGAGCCAATAACTCCATCCGCATGTGAAGCAGCCAATGGTTTGGATGGGTCGTTAGTGGCACAGGTAGCATTCGGTATCAACTCGTAAAGAGTACCGGATTGTGAATAGACTAAGTCTAAGTATTGAGCTCGGGAAATGGCTTCTTCCTCGGTGACTACGCCACCCATGGCAACATCACGAGCAATCTGGGGTAACAGTGATTTAGTGAACCATTCCGCTAACAATTGGTCCGGAATGACCGCTTTGATTAGCCTTCGTCGTCATCTCCATTCATGAATATGATCGGAGATATGTACGAAAGTTGTCTGATGAAGGGAGGTTAATAGTTCAGTACCCATATCGTATCGAATGGGCAGTTGGAAGTGTGTGAGGAAGGACATGGCGAGGGAGTTGAAATCGTGAAAAGATGTGCGTGGTAGTTCAATATACCATTTCACTGCGGAACCCGTAAGTGTCCGTTGGAAAAGATGCAAACGAATAGAATCATCCATGAGGGAGTTGGATGAACACCACAAATGGAAAGTCATCACGTGGTTGTTTGGGTCCTCTCCGGACTTTCCGTCGAATTTTGGGATATCATAAGGAAGTTTAGCTGGAATAGCTGGCCAAACCGGAGAATGATAAATAGGATCATTCGTTAACCGAGACAAGTCTGGAAGGTCCAGGGTAGCTAGAAAAGGTAGTTGTCGGTTAACCTGTGGGTAATGTTGGTGTGGCATGGGGACACCAGTGGGGCCAATCACTGGATTATGTGGATAATTGTAACTAGTGGTCCCTCTTGTATGAGATTGGTTTTGACTAAGGTATACAGGATTTGAGGTGTTTTGAGAAGCATGTGTGAGCGAAGGGTAATCGGATGGGTTTTGAGGGTTATGGGTTGGGTTTGGCATTTGTCCATAGAGAGGTTGTTGCGGAGTCTGAGAATTTTGTCTTGTCGAGAACTCTGGGTTTATTGGAAAAGGGACGTTCCACGGATTAGGTGTGGAAGACACATTTTGTCCATATGGTTGATGGTAGACTCCAACTTGAGGCTGCCCCCCAGCATGAGGGTGCCCCCCCGAATGGAATTTGTCCTCCGGTGGGAGGATGCCCCCCAGCATGAGGGTTCCCCCGAATGGAATTTGTCCTCCGATGGGAGGATGCCCCCCAGCTTGAGGTAGAGTTCCTGGGATTTGAGAACCAGACGTAAATGACTGACCGGTGTCGCCGAGCCGATTAGGACCACCAAGACCAGTTCCTCCGGGTTGTTGGATAGGTATAGAACTTCCCGGTATAACTTGCGTAGTAGTGGTTTGGGTATTCAGCGCTCTGAACCCAAAAGGGAGTGTAGGTCTTGGTGTTACAGGTGTGCCGATCACAGCTTGATTAACCACCGCGTTACTGGCACGAATAGTCGGAATGTGCGGGACTATTGTAGATTGGGCCGTCTGGAGGGGAAGAGTAAACCTTGGGCCAACGGACGGTATGTTCGGACCAACGGGTGGTGTGGCTATAAAATTGGTGGTACCGGTAAAATGGTTTAGGGGTACGGTGTAGGAGATGGGCGCATCGGCACCTTCCCCTGTTCCATAAAGATCTCACACCATGCGTGGTGGACTTCGAACAATATCTGCAGTCCAAAAAGGGTATCGGCTAAAAGGTTTTGATGGGACCTAGTCGGAATGTCAGAAGGATTGACGATAACAAATTCGCCAGCGGAATGCAGTTGAAGGACACGTCGTTCATATCCCTTCGAAATGCGGAAAGCTTTCGGAGACTCTAAAACAATCTGAAAATTCTCTAAAGGAGTAGGAACTTCTTCCTGAGAAGTTGTGGTGTTTTGAACCTCGCTCTATTCAGGAGATTCCTCCGTATAATGAGGGGGTAAAGGGGTGTTTCCTTCCATATTTTCTGGAGGAAGTCCCTGTAGCCTCCGCGAACGGCGTGGAGGTTTGATGTTGGTGAAAAGAGTCAGCGAAAGAGATCTATGGCCAACTACCGAAAATAAACAGCATACGCTAATAGAAATCTAAGAATCACAACCAAGCAAACATGACCTTCTTTTGATGACCGTACTAGTTGGTGATGAAATCCAATGTCACGTGATCAAGTCCAGAAGGGGCGGGGATAGGGTGAAACAGTTACAATGGTGACCTGCTTAACGAACTTACACCTTGGTGCAAGCTTCCACGTAATAATTGTGGATTTACCCTCCAAGGAGCCCGAGTGAGTTTGACCAATGTCTACTCTAGGTACAGTGGGACTTCCCGTCACTGTCACCATGTGTAAGACCCTAACGATTATGGCCACTAAGGTTACCAATTCGCAGTCATCCCCTGGGCGGGAACAATCGACAATCCGATCCGAATGTACGGGCAGGGTATCGAGCCCGAAATCAACTAAAAGGCTCCCACGCAGTAATTGTGGATTTACCTCAGAGTGATCCCCATAATACGATCTGACCACCACAATCAGTTAAACCACGGAGGGTTAGTCCCCGTAGCTCACCCGAATGTGACCTCGTGCGTAACCCCTGTGTGAGAGGGGGATCCCAGGAAGACTTATACGATGATTGGATTTGACTCTCCCTAAGTCAGGATGCTACTATTTGTTTTGGAAACTTTGGAGAGTTATGCTCACAGCCTAATCCAAAGTACAAAGCCTAGTCTACTGTTGGTGGAGGATCCTAGAAAAGAAAAAGTTCTAGATAATTTTTAATTAGCGTTGATTTTATGGCTGTTCTTTACGCAAAAAGGGGTGCATGGAAGTGAAACAAATGGAATTATGACTCAGTCCCAAAAATGCATCAAAGATGATAAGCAGTCATTTCTTTTCGATGAACATCTATCTAAGGGAGAGAGAGAGAGAGTTATTTCCACTAACAAGCACTAACAAGGAACGTCCTCAAACAAATTTTCTTCACTCAAATCCTGATATGATGCTAAAACTTTTGAGATGCCTTCTAACATGCACAATCAATCATGAAGAAGCTTTTTATTGTTTGCATATGAATAATGATTAATTCAACACAATGCTCGTCTTGTTAATTATCTTCTCGGAAATCAGACCGACACAAGCAAAAATCATACAAACAATATACCCTCTCGTTGTGATCAAAACAAGAAGCCAAAGAAAAGAAACAATCAAAGAGAAATCAAAATTCACACCCAAAAGAAAAATTCGAAGAACAATGATCTTAACTAAAACCAAATGAAAAGATATGTAGAACTTTGATGACCTTCACCAGCGTTTTTCGTTCAGTCGACGAGGAGAGAAAAACAATGCATGGGTTTCAAACTCCAAATGGCAAAAAAACTCAACAACAATAGTGAAGAAGGCTACAAAATCCAAACAACAAGATGTTTGTTCTCCAAGAAAAAGACAGATGTCAAAGCTGTAAAGAAGAAGGATTGACTCACAAGGTTACCCAGCAAGAGAGACACAGAGGAAAAACCCTGAAAAAACAATTCTGGAAGGTTTACTGGCCAAAAGAGGGCTAGCGCTCTGTTGTCAAGGACAAGGAGCGTTATAGTGCTCTGTGCAAGGCTATTGGGGAGCACTAGCGCTCTGTTAACACAGGGACAGGGGCGCCAGGTTCAAAAAACTCCCAAAAGTGTCAAAAAATCCAAAAATTGTGATTCAATCTCGACAATTAGGCTGAGTGTGATGGGGTAGGGAGCCAATCATCTCATGAAACCAATCAAAAGAGGATTGAACCAGGTCTGAAACAATCAAGGGGTAGAACAAGGTCAATGAGGAGAAATCAAAACAAGAAGTTTCGATTTGAGGCTCTCTCCCCAATGGAGTCGCCAGTTTCTGTTGTAGGAAAATCTCCCTACGGACAGGTAGATTGCCTCAAAGAGCTTGACCTTAACTCTAAGACAGAAAATGCTTAACGTGGACACTAACTTCCTTTCAAATCCAAGCAAACTAACACATGAGAAGGAGAGATAACAAAAGTACCTTTTTATCGACGTTTGTCCCTGCACACTCCGAGTTGAGCTCCAATCCTTTGCTCCTCGCTGAGTCCTGTAGAGAAACAAGATACGACCACTTCCTACTCTATTGATATTAGCTTGAAAATAGATCTATCTATCAATGATAAGTTCATGTAACATCAGACACAAACTAGAAAGAAACAGGCCAAGCATGTCATATTGATGAGAATAATGACAACAATACTTACAATCGTAGATGCGAATGCGACAGCTTCGTCAAGTCCCCTTCATCTAACCCTTGCTCGAAAGATCCACAACCTGGATAACAACAGCTTCACTGATCACTCTCCTTTGGTTGACTGTGTGTTTCCTATGAGATCATAGGTTTCATGCTAGCAATTCTTCCCCTTTTCACCATCATAGAGCTTGCTTATATAGGTTAAGAGGAGATTAACCTCTTGAGTTATCTTTAGAACAAGTTGAGGAACTCCCTCCTTAGATTAGGGATCTCCTGATGGAACCAAGAATTCACTGCCTTCTAAACTTGAAAGATCCTCCCCTTATTCTCCTCAACGGGCCAACCACTGCCTCAAATTAGGCAACGCTCCCTCAAAAGGGGCATCAGAGCATTGTAGCGCTCCCTGGGAAGCTTGAGGGGAGCTCCAGTGCTCCAAAGGTGGATAGCGCTCCTTCAGAGGGGCAGACAAGCGTTATAACACTCCCTGAGGCCTTATAGGGGAGCGCCAGCGCTCCTAAGGCTGACTCATCCTCTGAACCTTTGTTTAAGAGCTCTCCTCAGGTGTTAAGAGTTCTTTGACTTCATTTAACCAGTTCCCCTTCTCCAAATCAAGTGTATGAGATGTTTTAAGTGCCTCCTTAGTTTCGTCGTTATGGCAGCATGCTTGAACAATGTTTGCGACACTTGTGAACAACTTGCGACACTTGCGAAAGTTGTAAGGAAGATGCGACACTTACGACAATTGAGAGGAACATGCGACACTTATCCAGTTGAGTAATTTTGGCGTGTAACATAAATGAATGGTTAGATGAATGAATGGGTTTATTTACAATGCGCACTAGAAGAATTATGTAGAATAGATGTTATTGAATGGATAAAATAGTAGATCTGATGAATGTTATGGTAGAATATATGTTAAAATAGAAGAGAAGTAGAAAGAACATCCCCAATCCCTTACATGACTACATACATCTGTGTTCTGCAGTCATCCATAATCCATCTCAGGTGAGACTATGTTGTGCACTCTATGCACGATATAGCCTTCTCATTTACCAGAAGGGTCGATGGTGAAAAGGGTTTTGTTGGAGAACTAAGGTAGAACTCGGGTCAACCCATACATCCAACATAGCTTCATAAATACTTATACGAGCTCTGACACTGAGAGTTTTTAACTAGCTCTGATACCATGTTGATTTTTTTTAATTTTCAGATCTGATAATTATTGCCTTATGATTTAAATGCTACCGTTATCAAAGAATAATTACACACTAAAAATCTCAACAATAACTTAGCGAACTTGTGAGAGGTTATTGTAAGTAAATAATATATGAGATGATATATTACAATCGAGGGCCCCGATATATATACTTGGGCAGAGTGCCCTTTAATTAATGGACACGTCTTTTCCATTATTGTATTTTCATCAATTAATTATTATTGATTATAGATTATTGATTATTTATATATTTATACATTATATTATAAATATATTATATTTATGTTGATGGCTATTTCCTCATATGCACATCTAATTAATATAGATTACTCCATCCTGGAGCAGGAAATGTTAGAGCATCTCGAGTCTATGAACTACTGGTTAGGAGAAAGACTACACTTGATCCATTCACCACTAGCAAAGCTTTGTGAGTAAATGAACCATTTCCCTTGGTCAAATCAACATGACCAATATGGGAGAATGTCTACCCGATGTTTTTAAGTGGAGAAACATCAACAATATATTCATCATAACTATTTCAATAACAAAAGGTAGAGAAAAACTTGTATTTATATAAGTAACTATCATGCATACCTTAGGACATATGTCATGCAAATGTTTGAAACATTTTTTAATACCTTCAAGTTTACGATCGACAAAATAGTAGAGACATCTTTGAATCTTTGTATAGGGTTTTTTTATGCCTTAACAATAAGAGATACATCTTGAACATTTTCATAGATCTCATCCATGGCACATCCTCACTCATGACAACAAAAGTGTCGCGGATCAATGTATTTGTCCCTTCATTTTCTATAATAGTACCATTTCCTTCCATAATATGGTAACTCCATCCCCTTCACCTTATACCCTCACCTTTGATATTACAAATTACAACATTAGAAATTTCCAACCTAAATGTTTTGTCTTTGAAAATACAATGCAATAAATATAATTAGTATCTAAATATTAAAAGACCCTCACCTTTGATATTACAATTTACAACATTAGAAATTTTCATCCTAGGTGTTTTGCCTTTGAAAATACAATGCAATAAATATAATTAGTATCTAAATATTAAAAGATTGGAAGCTTTTAACAAAGAGGGAAAAAATGTTTTTAGATATTACTAATGGGTGGTATTTGGTTCCCCTTCTATGTATCCATTATCTAAAAATGTTTTGACCTTAAAATTGTTGTTTTCTATATGGATTATTCTTAGATGTTTTTTAACATTGATTGTATGCACTTAATTATCAAATTCATTCATATCATCATCCATAATGAGATCAAAGACGTCTTTAATTAATGTGTTCATATATAATTCTAATTCACTCTTGTCAGAATTAATGTTAATTAATGTTATCCGATATTGTTTTCTATTTCAATAAAACATAAGCATGTATCAATAATTAAAAAATACATATTAAAAAAAATCACATATAAAACAATTAAATGGTATTTACAAATTTTACTCATAATAAATTTTCATTATGATGAGAATATTAATGAGTTTAATAATAAGTAAAAATTTACCACTCTTAATTTATCACTTATTCCCAACTCTTGATCAAAAAATAATTGCTCTCTAATGTTAAAATTATTATTTTTTTCTTTCAACTTAAATCACAATATTAGATTTTGACCTCAAATATAGTAATAGTGATACATCAAACGAATTTTTTTTTTTTTTTTTTATAACTATTCATGCATGTAAGTTGTGGAGCATACACTGACAATGAAATGCATATGAATGTAAAAGATGACGCTAAGTACATTTAAGCATAATATTGCATCTACAATGTTCATAAATAATAAGTGATATCCACTACCCAAAATATTAACCATTTGTATTGTGCTTTCATTTTATTTATTGGATGATGGATGATGTGGTATCTAATGAGCAAGGAAGAAAGGTAGTTTGTTGGGTGGATAATTTTATCAATTTATGAAAAAAAGTGTGTAAACAAAATGTTGATTTGCAAAAAATATGAAATACAATATCATTATGTTCATAATAATCTAACATTTTGCACTGTGTATTGAGTGATTTGCTCATTGCTTGCTTGGTGCATCTTGTCCTTTACATGCATACTATTCACCATCCAATAAACAAAATGTATGAAACACTGAACCAATTATTGAAACATGACATAATTATAAATGTTAACAAGAAGCTTAATAAATCCAAAGTTGAATGAATCTAGGTTAATAGGAAAACAATAACCAACCTGCTACACAATATTCAATATTACTATACAAGTAATATTTATACCCGATAAAAAAGCACCATGTAAATTTGTATTTGTACTTTGTGACCTCACATTCACGAATGATTCTTCTTTAAAGAGTTAAACGTATGAGTATACAATACTCCATTATATAGGTGGAAAAGAGAAAATGTAAATATAGAGCTTGTTATTTTTTTATTATAATATTACTTTTATGTTTTAATTATAATAGTTAATTAGTATTTTTTAATATTAGAAATAATAAAGTTATATCCATACACACATGTTACATGAACATATTAGTCTCCTAATTAATATTGTGAGAGCACCTTATTTATTTGTGTTCATGCTACAATCAAGCTTATTGTCTCGTTGTGTGTTTTTGGCGATGTTTGAAGGATATTTGAGGATGTATAATTTGTTGTAATAGCAAGCCCAGTAATAGGAAGCAAAGTCTATACCATTCCTTACATGTACCCACTCAATCTTGGGAAATAATTTTCACGGATTTTTGTGGATGCTTACCAACAACAAGGGACATGATTATATATTTGTGGTATTTGACAGGTTCAACAAGATGCACATTCTCATTCCTTATACAAATACCATCAAAGGACATAAGCAACCAACAAGTTATTTGAATGGGACTAGATGCACCTTGGGATACCAAGGAGCATCATCTCAGACATGGATCTACCATATGTATTAGTGCCTTTTGGACTACAGTGTGGGAGAAGATGGACATTAAGTTGAAGAGATCTACATCATTGCATCCATAGACTGATGGGAAGACATAAGTATCCAAGAGGAATTTGGTACAACTTTTGAGAGGTTACAATAAGAAACATTTGAAGACCTGGGATGAAAATATGATCTACATACAACACTCTTATAATAGAGTAACCCACACTTCTACTGGTAAGTAACCTTTTGAAACTTGCTTTGGATATTTTCCACCTTCACCCTTGGATGTTGTATATGGAAAACAAGAAGGAGTGATGGAGGACCTCACAGGAGATGCATTGAGAGAAAAAACAATTGTTGAGAATATTAAGCAGATCCATTTTCAAGTACATGAGATGTTGAAGAATTGATGGGAAAGTATAAGGCTAGACATGATCAACACAGAACCGAGAAGACATTGAAAGTGGGAGACAAGGTTTGGTTATAACTAAACAAGAAAATACTACAAGGTCTTGGTAAGAAGATCAAGGCTTTGTGGTATGGCCCTTTTGATATATTAGAGAAGGTGGGAGATAAAACCTAAAGACTCAGTCCACCCCCATACATGCACATTTACTCAGTAGTGAATGTGGATAATTTGAAACTGTATGAACCTTTCATGTTGGATCAGGAGGAGGAGAAGATCCCACCTAACATAGAGGACATAGCACCATATGCTTAGGAAAATTTGGAAGAGGACACATTTTTACATAAACAGTCTAGAACTACGCAAGGGAAACATGACCTTTGGTAGATTGGGTTGAAAGGACAACTTCCAGGAAAAGCAAAGTGGTAATCCATGGAGAAGGTAGAGGAAAATTTTCCTCACCTTATTCAGTAAAGAATTTTGGGACAAAAAGCATCCCTGAATGGGGAGGTAAAATTTGGATTCGATCATTATATTATTTTTCATCTATATCGATGCCTACAAAGTGGAAAAAAATGGAGCAATCAACTTGCAAGGTCATTTTAATGGCAGGTCATAGTTTGGAAAATTGGGATTGGAAAATTTCCAGAGTCATTTTGAGGCATCAAATGACATTTTGGGGGGTTAAAAATTTATTATATTTAACTCAAATTATCCGTTGACACTATTCTACACATTGATACCTTTCCAACGATGCAAAAATCTTGTCAATCGGAGCTTGTATGCCAAAGTTATGTATCACACAAGTTGACCTACCATGTTGAACACCATGGTATGAGTGGATTCCACGTCAACCCCCATTACTCACACATATGGGGATAGCCATGTATGGAATTTAAAGAATATTCGAGAAGGTCCAAAACCTTATCACAATTGAGGGTCGAGGAAGTCAAAACGCTACCCCTAGATGGCTATCGAGAAATGTTAAATAATGTGCCACTAGGAGGAGAATAGTTCCATTCTTTAGCATTGTATTTGTTCCATAGTTCAACAAATCACATGGGAGTGTTATTTTGAGGGCATAACAAAGGAGGAGAGATTTTGTAGCATCCATACAGGAGACAATATCAAAGGAAACTCCATAAAGAGTGCCTATTTTTTTTATTTGTCAAAGAGAGAGTAGAGCAATCTCACCTTCTAGTTGGGTTTTCTCCCATATTCGGTTTCCATGGTTATATGTTGTGTTTATTTGTGGATGGTGTGGGAGTATTTATTCATGTTCTCTATATTTCTCATTTCATCTATTTCATACATTTTAAGCAGAAAAATCGGTGATTAAAGAATATCAGGTCTAAAGGAAATTAAACTTCATAGTAGATATTTTAGTATTTTATTAGATCTTTTTTGATGAACTGTTCAGTAGAATATCCATGACAGTTTACATATCATTTGTTGTCCAATACTCTTGCACCATATTTCTAACACCTTCTAGAATTTTATTGTTGTAGGGTTTCCTACAAATAATGGTTCAACAAGAAAGCTCATCATTCACATCTAACTACATCGTAAATTGTGTATACTTGTGTAGTGTCTTTGTTGAGGTCCCCAATATTTTGATATATGGATCAACAAACATTTTAATAAACTTGCATAGTTAAGAATAATGACTTGTATATCTCTATGTGTATCCTTTGCACAAGATGTTACGATCTTTGAAATGATTTGATTGCCATAGCTAGATTTTTAGATACATTATCCTTTACTTTTACCTTTTTTGTAGACTTTTAAACCTTCAATATTATTGTATCCCTTTTCAACTTCTTATACTTCATTAAGTTAGATAAGTTTTGTGCTTGTGCAATCACTAATAGTTGTTCCCAAAACAATATGAAAATATAACAAACGTGTTTTCATATAGTATAAAAGAAACATTCTCATTTTTATTGTATTGATGTTTTATAAGAAGTCATCATTAACTTGGATATCACTACGACTACCAATTTGTTGTAGTGTCCTTTATGTATTAGCCACTTATTCAAATTAGTCATTAATGAACTATTTTGTATTAAGATCCTCTTCAATTTTTTCATTAATTCTATATTCTTCTTCTCTAGACATATGTATCAATATTACATTTTAAACCCTTCTATCAAACATTGTCATTTGTGTATTCAATTCTCAAACATTTTTAGTCTACTTTTTTTTTCCATACTTTCTTTTTTTCTTTCTTTATGAATGTCAGATTTTTTGGACCAGTTATATATATATATATATAATATGAAATTTAATTTTTTTCTTTCTTTATGAATGTTAGATTTTTTAACAAGTTATATATATATATATATATATATATATATATATATATATATATATATATATATATATATATATATATATAATATGAAATTTAAAAACTAATATTATTAGTGTAAATTAAAAAATATATTTTTAATGGGATTAAAAAAAAATTTAAACATTAGTGTAATCTATGTAGATTACCATAGTATTTTGTTTGGTCCATACAAAACTTATAAAATTGAAAATATTTGGTTCTAGAAATGTCATATATTATCCATAGGTGCATTTTTTAAAGACAAATTTTCAAAAAATTATAAATTGACACTAATTTATGTGGATTACCATAGTATTTTGTTTGGTCTATATTAAACCTATAAAATTGAAAATATTAAGCTATAGAAATGTCATATATTATTTAGAAATGTCATATATTATTCATTGGCCTATTTTTTCAAGATAAATTTTTAAAAAATTATAAATTAATATACTAAATGTTTATAAAAAAGTTTGACAAAAATAATGAATAAAAATTTAATATAATTTTCTATAAAAAAAATCAATTTTTGGAGACTAACTCATCTTTATAGATTTACCATAACCAACCATAATTAACTATAATCAATTATTATTAATTAAAATTTACCATTCAACCAAATTCTATCTCTCTAAAAATCAAATATAATTAATTTAAATAATAATTATAATAATTTTTATATCATTATAATTAATTTTATATAAATTTTAGTTAGTATTACTACTATCATTATAATAATAATAATAATAATAAAATTTATATCATTATAATAAATTAATTTTAATTATTATTATCATTATAATTAATTTTATATTAATTTTAATTATTATTATTATTATCATAATAATAATAATAATTTTTATATCATTATAATTAGATTGTCCAGCTTATACCTATATTAGATCTTATTTTCAAAATATTTTTCACTATCAACCTTCCTAACCTCTTAACTCAACACACTTATGGTGATCTTGGAAAACTTATCTTAATGCTTTTCTAGCACATAAACAAAATTCTAAAGAATAGCAAGTAATCACTTACCCTCTTAAAATCCAATAAACCAATTTGATCTTAATAGACCTTAATCATCATCATCATCATCATCATCATTATTTAAATAAATAATAATATTATTATTTATATAACTATTTATCTCAAAAACAATAATAATATAATAATATAACTATACTATAATGACAACAAAACTACCTCAAATGGATATTATTTTTCTAATAATTACTTATACTTGTTCCATAGACTTCTAGAAAGTCTCTCATCCACTCTTTCCTTTTTTTTAAATACATCTTAATTCAATCATTCCAAACATGACATATGTGAATAAAGCAATTCTGACATACGTGAATAAAGCCATTGTTCCAGTATCCAAGTGGAAAAGCCAAAATGTAAATCTCCAGACTTATAGAAACTCTCTCATCCACTCTTCTTTACTTTTTTAAATCAACCTTAATTCAATTAATATTACCTCGTTTATAAGAGCACCTCGTTTATTTTTGTTCATGCTACAGTCAAGCTTATTGTCTCGTTGTGCGTTGCTGGCGGGGTTTGGAGGATATAAAAAACAAGAAGCTTGAAAATGAATCAATTAGGCTATCTAACAAAATAACAGGATTTCATCGTCCAATTATACCGTTCGACTCAGATCAATAGTGATAAATACATATTTATCACTAAAATAAAGTAATGTATTTATCACTAAAATGTATATGTCATTAAAATAAAGTAATATTAGCATAGTCGCTATCGTGGTTGGAGAATGCCGAAAGATGGCTGATAAAAAAAATTCTCACGTTGAAAAAACTCAGTAAAAATGTTAGGCCCATGAAAATTGGCGGAAACAATTCCCCCAGGAGGTGGTTGTGCTGGGGAGAAAGCATTGGAAAAGCAATCATGGCGGAAATGCTTCCATATTCATGGCTGTGAGCTTGGTCTGTTTCGTGCTCGGGTTTTTATTGCTTCAACTTTACAAATTAGTGTGGAGGCGCTTCCATATTCATGTATTCGTAAATTTTTGTAAATATTTTCGAGGAATCGAAGAATTCGAAATATTTTGCAGACTTTTGGTTGGAGAGTTGAAGGCCATCACCGCTAGATATGAAGCAAACATGTGCAGCGACGATGCCAAGGCAAGTTCTGCTCTTTTCTTATCCCTAAACTATCTATCTATGCATCATCGCCTTTAGAAAGTCATTGTCAAAAAAATTCTTCCCCTGTATATTGGCCAGCGTACCCAATTACTGGACTTATCGCCTTCCAAGGAGACGGAAGAGATTTGTGAGGCGTTTGGCCATTTCTCCGATGCTCTCCTCTCCGATCCCATCAGAATCTTGGCTACCCAACACGGCCTTGGTTCAGAGTCACTGGAATTTTACCTCTCTCACTCTCCTCCCAAATTGAACGGATTATCGCAGACACCTCTTCCTCTAGCACGTGCTTGAAGGACCCGATTCTTTTGGCACAGTTCTAACACTCTTATTTTCCTCCATTGATCTCCATAAGGAGCGAAGGCAATATCTTTGAAATTGTAGAAGTATTTGCCTGTCTACGTTGGAGGTCGGCTGGCAAATATCAAATGATGAGTTTTGAGAAACTGTTTTGTGCATGTCAGATGAAGACTCAGCGGATGCGAAGAAAGAAAATGGGGCCATATTTGTCGGCAAAGTAATTAAGCGAACGGTGAGTATGGAGTCTCAATTGGTAGAGATTTCCTATGATTGGCCATGGATTTGATCCTGGAGGCAATTTTTTCTTCCTTCCACTCTTGTGCAATATCCAGCAGGAAAAGAAGAATATGAGACTCGCTATTAATTTAATGGCCGCTGTCACAGTACCCCTACCAGCTATAAATGTTGCAGGCGGAAGCAAAGTCTGAAGCAACTTATCTCTCCACAGCTCAGTATCTAAAGCCCTTGTCAGCCATCGGCCTCGACAACAACGGGCAACCAATTGTAAATCATCGTTGAAATTTTTCAATGTCACTTTTCACTTCCAAAGCTTTGGTTTTTTTAACAGACTTAGCTCCACGTAGTTCCACTGTAACCATTTTTTTTAATAATAATGCAATGCACAATGGTAAGAAGACTCTGTTTGTAAAATCAGTATACCTCTACGAATCGCTAGTGTGACACAACAAACACTCTGATTCGATTTTTAATGGAGTTAGTAGCATTTTTTTAGACTTCATCTTCCATTTCTTAAATGCTCTTAAATAGTGAGAGTATTGGGTGAGCAATTGATCAGATTCTCATTCACTGACATACCCAATGCATCTGAAAAACCTTTGGATTTGAGTTTCATTAGTGAGCTCATTTGTAAAAGTGGATATTTTGGATAAAATATGAATTGTACAATAATTTTAATATAAGTTTAATCTTAAACTTTAAGTTAAACGAAAGTCATTGAGCCCATGGTACATCTTCATCTTAAGAATTATTTGTAGTGGAGATTATACATTGTTTTTCCCTTCAGTTGATCTATTCGTTTAATGACTTCTCGTTGGCTTTCTTTTGCAAATTCATCAATTTGAGATTGAGATTCCTATGAAGGACATTTTGAAGCAAAATGACCTTCTTTTTGCATAGATTTAACAATAGTTTATTAACTTTTTCATGGTGACTTTTTTTTTTTTTGTTTTAAAGTATCATAATTTTGGAAAGGGTTTTCAAGGATGGCATTGTGTTGATTGCATTGTGTCAATTTAGCTCTAAGTAGTCTTTATAATTTATTGCTAAGAACAAGAGTGATGGAAAATAAGCAAGATTGATAGAAGAAACGTCTCGAAGTTAGTCATGTCCAATATAATAACTAGTTAGAGATGTTGTTCATGTTAAAGAAGATGATGAGGAGGTAGCATCATCGAGCATCTACATTGAAATCACTACCCATAGGTCCCATGAATTTTATTAAAGAGAAAACTCTTGAGAAGAAATAAAGGAGCTCGTTAGGAAGGTGGGAAAAGACCTCATTCTGCTTTTGCTTGAGATTGAATCCAATGGCCAAAGAATAATAACAATTGAGTTGCAACAACACTCGAATTTAGCCACAAGATTGAGCAGTATGCTAGATGACCCCCTTTGTGGTATACTTGGAATCTGCTTGCCAGTGTATGCTTTTTCTTGAAGGGGAAAATTGTGATGGAAGCACAGGTATAAGAGTGTATTCAATTCTTGACAATTTGTTTTTTTTAAATTGCATTATTACATTCCAATTCAATATAAAAACAATTTCATTTGATCCATTAAAAAGTTTATGGTGGGGAAATGAGGTGATCATGAGGAAGTAGTGATAGGACTAGCTACTCAAAGGTTGCATACCCATTTGGACAGTGTATGTGTTTCTGACTGGCACCCATCTGGACAACAAGTACCATTCTTCTGCTCTCAGGTTTGACCCATGGCGTTGGAAACACCATTTGCAAGATTAAGTAATTAATTAGCATGAAATCGACAACTTCATGTTTTTAGGAACCCAAATTCTGTGAGTAACCTTTTGTGTCTAATTTAGTTCAATATTTTGTCTTGCAGGAACTCTCAAAGAACCCATTGTTTATGCCTTTTGGAGGAGGTGCCAGGCTCTGTCCAGGAATGCATCTGGAAAAACTTGATTTGGCCCTCTTTCTTCATAAATTTGTCACCAAATTCAGGTCCTTGTTTTCCTTCTTTATACTTCATTCAGAGCATGAGAGATAAGACAGATTTTTCTAGCAACATAGCTCCTGATTAATCTAGACCAACTTCTAAAAGTATTTTGAGGAGAAAATCAAACAGTACAAAATAATGTAGAATCAACTAGCAAGTTTTTGAGTGTATGAATTTATTTATGCTTTATCACAGTCGAATCAAATGAGTTGAATCTGCTAAAATTGTGTTTTATATGTACAGATGGGAGGCACTGCAACATGATAAGATCTCGTACTTTCATATTCCTCGCTTGATTAAAGGCCTTCCAATCCATCTACATCTTCGAGAACGACAGGACGAGTAATCTCTGTAGAGTATGATTTATTTCATGCAGGATTGAGTATTAAAAATACTATATATATTTTAAGGATAAAACAATAGGCACATTGTGGACACAAGTCCCAGTTTTAATCACATATGTTAGTGTGAGTAGATTTCAGGGATATTTATATGGCTTTCCATCTGTATCAAAGCATCAAGAATAGTCTTCCTCTTTGATTTTCAGAGAGGAAAACCAACAAAATTGCTAAGTGGCATTTTTTTATAAATATTATATAAATGAATTATTTTGATGTATATTATTTTTTAAGAAGTTTTCCAAGTTTGTTGGAATGTTATGAATTAACAAGTTATTAAGTTAAATTTTAATTTTATAGTTTTAGTTAATTTTTATGAGTTAACAAGTTATTAATTCGAGTTATATTATAAATATTTTGAAATTTAAATTTAATATGGGAGATTATAAGAAAAAAATATTTTCATTCTTTATATGAATGATTTGTGATTTAGGAACATCCTTAACATCTCTCAAGTAAAAGTTATTCCACATATTTTTATGGAGAAAAATGAATCAATACTTTATTACTACAATGCATATAAAGCCATATTATTTTGAAATTACCCTTTTTGTTATTTACAAATAAGTGGCATGCTTGCCAAAGAAAAGTGGTCGGTGTAGATGAATTTTAAAAAGATTTTGTACATTTATAGATGAGTATTAAAAAGATTTTTGATATATTTTCATATACTTTTTTGTTCTTTACAAATAAGTGGCATGCTTACCAAAGAAAAGTGGTTGGTGTAGATGAATGTTAAAAAGATTTTGTACATTTATAGATGAGTATTAAAAAGATTTTTGATATATTTTAGTAGTATTGATGGTGATTTGGGAAAAAAATTGTAATTTTCTCTTGTCAATTTTTTTAGGTGCTTAAAAAAGAGTACAAATCTTTAGATGCTTAATGTATATGTCATTTCTTACCCTTTAAAAAAAATCATTTATCCATTTTTTATTTTCTTTTTAACCTCATGCCACCCACTTGAAGAACAATTCACAATGGCTACATGTAAATCAAAAGGTGGGAAATCATGAATCAAAGTGGGGTTTATCTCCTTATCAAAACAATAGGAGGAGTTAGTTTCATGAAATTGTTTTGTTCCCTAGGAGGGATGAAAGGTACAACTATCCTCGAGAAGGAAATCCTAGTATACGGTTCAGATCTGCGCCTTCCAACTCTACGGACCAGATCTGGCCCTCCTAGATCAATGACTATGCTCTCTTCGCAATTCTGGACTCTGAGAATTTGAAATCTCAAACTCAGCTTCCTTCAGTATGTCAATCCTCCGGAGATGACGATCTATGGAAACCTTTCCTCCAAATCAACGGTCCTGCCTTCACTTCGGGTATTTATTCGTTCAACTTAGATCAACGGTCCTGTTGCCCTCTTCTCGACCAACAATCGAGATCTTCTCCGATTCTCCGGACTTCTGAGATCACAAATCTCAAACTTCTCTTCCCTTCAAATACGTAGAATCCCGCCACGTGTCCTCTTAAATCGGACGACCTAGGATTACTTTGGGTCTTTACCCGAAGTTCACGTATCTATGCCACATCTCTCCTAGATCCAACGGCTCTGAATCACTTCAGGACTTTGCCCAGAGTTCATGGATTTGCGCCACGTCTCCCTTAGATCTCACGGTCTAGATTCGACTTCAATTCTCCGCGCTCTGGTAATCTTAGTTCTCAAACTAAAAACCCACTTCAACTTTCTCGGAGCTTGCAATCTGCTACCAAGTGTCCACTTGTAGATCAACGACTCTCAGCTCTTCGAATCTTCGTGCTTCGAGAATCTCAAGTTTCAAAACCTTGATAGTTTCTCTCTCCTCTGTGTGCGAAGCGCTAAGGCTCGTGCACCTTTCTCTGATCCAACGATTGTCGAATCCCTTCATGGTGATCAAACAATCACCGTCACTCCTCCTCCTGAGCTTATGATTTCTTCTCACTTGGAAGATTTATCAATCTTCAAAGGTTTCGAACCTTTGTTCCTCCTACGAGTCCAACTCTGGAATCTTGTCAACACTTACGAAAAGTGATATCTCTTCTGAGATTTTCCTTAGAGGAAATTGACTCCCACACACACCTTGTGTTCTCGGGTTTTTGATAAATCAGATCGAAGGATTTCTTGAAAAGAAATTATTCTCTCCCACCTGACGTTCTTCTGTTCTGGTTCTTCGATGCTTGGTCGCTCCTTGATGTTGTGAACACCTTGCACCTGGTCTAAGTTTCCCTTGTTCTCTCTCTGAACTCTTCTGAGTTAATCTGAGACTCGGTCGACGCACTCCTTATGTTTGAAATGCACACCTTGCATACGAGTATCAGAAGAGAAACAATTGAAACTCATCCAGTTTCTTCATGAACTCATACAATCATTCTCTCAAACAATCCTGCATGAACAAAATGAATGAAACCATACACACAAAATATAACATTCACTCAATCACACATGAAATGAGCATAGTACAAGGATTTGGAACAATTATGTCTGTTCTATTCATTTATGAAAACAAATTACATAGTGTTTCTTCTACTCTACTATGTTATATGATCTCTCTGATCTCTATCTCTTACAATACTCATACATTCTCCTTCATACTCTTCCTACTGATCTATTACAATGCACAATAAACTATCTAAGGACCGACCCCACAAGCTCTCTTCGTCCTGTCTGAAATCTATCTTATCAAATTCAAAGATGTTACCTACTTTGTCCTATTACAATAACTAACGGTTATTGCCAGATAGAGTCAACACTCCATATCTACAATCCCTTACACTCCTTCAATACTTTATAAACAAGTTACATTTTTAAAATGTTGTTTACAAAATATCACAACAACCAATTTATCTATGAATTAAATGTTTGATTTGAAACTCGGTCCTGATGAGATGTCATTCGTTTGTCTCCACGTGTGCATTGTTAACTATGAAGGCGATGCTCCTGCATCAAGGGACCTGGATTCCATCCTCGAAGAAGTTCCACAACATGTGCAGGTGATAACTACCTATATTATGTTGTCAAATAATAAAGATACCTCTTTCCCATGCTCTTTTTTTCTTATTTTTTTTTCTTTTTCATATTATAAATCTAAAAAAGGAACAAAACAATGCCAAATTACAACTGAGAAAATGAGTGTCGTAGGCAAGCAAACTATTTCCAAGTGAAAGGAACATACCTATTCTCAATGCAAAGAACCACATGCAGGTATGGACACTCGGGTGGATGTTTCCTCCTAAGATACAAGTGTCAATTCGTAGAGGAAAAGATTGCAAGGCTAGCAACTAAAGAAAATGCATAAGCAATTGGTTAAGCAACAACAAATTGAAGCCAACATTAGGCTCAAAAGTGCAAGCGGTAAATATGCAATGTCGTTACAACTAACCATAAAATTATGGGAGCCCACTGGGTAATAGCGAGAAAACGATTGAGAAGAATATGAGGCTTCAACACAATGTCATGATGGCACTAAACATGACTCCAAGACTATGAAGATACTTCAGTATGGGTACCAAAAAGAAAAACAAGGTGTTATCTAGGATGCCCATGAGTGGTAGGCTCTACCAAAAAAAATAGGAAACTTAAATTCAACATGAAAGGGATCGTGTCACAGGTAAGTGGGATCGATCCCAAGGAAAGTGTATAATTGTTAATGAACATGCAAAATGAAAAGTAAAAAAATCCTATCCCGTATGCCAATAATAGAAAACATAACCTTTGAGGAGACATATTAGTGGACTAATAGGGCAAAAAAACATCGTGGTATATCATTTTTCCTTAAAAACTTCTACACAAAACATCATCTATGCTTGAAAATTAGTCCATTAGGCATCCAAAACATAATCAGGGTGAAACACTATATCAAAGTGGGTAAAAATCTAGGTTAAAAAACTCAAAATACCAAATTTTCCAGAACATTTGTACTTTTACCCAAAATAGTGAAATTTGGTTTGAAAACTCCCTGAAGTTCAGATGACAATTGCGGGATATATAGAGGACGCGGCATCGACCAACCTAGCAAATATGCCAAGAGAGTACTTCCAAAACACCTAGAGGAATCTAGATCGCCTGAAACACCAAGTTCCTGTGGTAGAGATACAAAAGTTGTCAGAGCATATGTAGGGGCATGTGGTACCAAGGTCTTTCGTATGAATTTTCTTGCGTCTATCCAACGCCATAGTATGATACTAAGACACTCATAAGGGGGTAGGGAACTCGGAAGAGATATACATGTATACCACCCTATTCAAGGAATTCTACGATGTTTTGCCGTGGTCATATGAGAAAATTCCATGCATAGATCACTGTATTGTCGAGATAAAAACATGCCAAAACCTTGAAAGGATTCACAGTATGCTTATTTCCCATGGGTATGCAACCTTTGAGTAGCTAGTCCTATCACTACTTCTTCATGATCACCTCATTTCCCCACCATAAACTTTTTAATGGATCAAATGAAATTGTTTTTATAATGAATTGGAATGTAATAATGCAATTTAAAAAAAAAAATGTCAAGAATTGAATACACTCTTATACCTGTGCTTCCATCACAATTTTCCCCTTCAAGAAAAAGCATACACTTGCAAACAGATTCCAAGTATACCACAAAGGGGGTCATCTAGCATAGTGCTCAATCTTGTGGCTAAATTCCGGTGTTGTTGCAACTCAATTGTTATTATTCTTTGGCCATTGGATTCAATCTCAAGCAAAAGCAAAATGAGGTCTTTTCCCACCTTCCTAACGAGATCCTTTGTTTCTTCTCAAGAGTTTTCTTCTTAATACAATTCATGGGACCTATGGGTAGTGATTTCGATGCAGATGCTCAATGATGATACCTCCTCACCATCTTCTTTAACATGAACACCATCTCTAACTAGTTATTATATTGGACATGACCATCTTTGAGACGTTTCTTCTACCAATCTTGCTTATTTTCCATCACTCTTGTTCTTGGCAATAAATTATAAAGACTACCTAAAGCTAAATTGACACAATGCAATCAACTCAATGCCATCCTTGAAAACCCTTTATAAAATTATGATACTTAAAAAAAAAAAGTCACCATGGAAATGTTAATCAAACTATTGTTAAATCTATGCAAAAGGTCATTTTTCTTCCAAATGTCCATAGGAATCTCAAATTGATGAATTTGCAAAATAAATCCAACGAGAAGTCATTAAACGAATAGATCAACTCAAGGGGAAAACAATGTATAATCTCCTCTACAAATAATTATTAAGATCAAGATGTACCAGGGGCTCAATGACTTTCGTTTGACTTAAAGTTTAAGATTAAACGTATATTAAAATTATTGTACAATTCATATTTTATCCAAAATATCCACTTTTCCAAATGAGTTCACTACTGAAACTCAAATCCAAAGGTTTTTCAGATGCATTGGGTATGTCAGTGAGTGAGAATCTAATCAATTGCTCACCCAAAACTCTCCCTATTTAAGAGCGTTTAAGAAATGGAAGATGAAGTCTAAAAAAATGCTACTAACTCCATTAAAAATCGAATCAGAGTGTTTGTTGTGTCACACTAGCGATTCGTAGAGGTATACTGATTTTACAAACAGTCTTCTTACCATTGTGATTGCATTATTATAAAAAAAAATGGTTACAGTGGAACTACGTGGAGCTAAGTCTGTAAAAAAAACAGAGCTTTGGAAGAGAAAAGTGACATTAAAAAATTTCAACGATGATTTACAATTGGTTGCCCGTTGTTGTCGAGCGCGATGGCTGACAAGGGATTTAGATACTGAGCTGTGGAGAGATAAGTTGTTTCAGACTTTGCCTCCGCCTGCAACATTTATAGCTAGTAGGGGTACGGTGACAGCAGATAAAATATACCACGCAAACAAACACGGTGAGGCTACGCTCACTTCTTGATATTAAACGAAGACGGATTACATCCTTATATAGGAAAAGACTCTCGTGAGTCGGCTACATGGAAATCAAAAGACAACTAGACAACTGACTCTTAACAATGAACTGACTCTTCTAACTGGCGCTTATAACCCGCGCTTATTACTGCTGCTAACAACTAGCTAACATCTCCATTATTTCCAAGTCTCCCCCTTAATGCAGAATGGATTGACTTCGACACCTAACATCTCCCTAAACAGTTCAAACTTAATCTTTCCAAGAGGCTTAGTGAAAATATCAGCAGTATTTTCACTAGTATTACAATACACAAGATTTATTTCATTTGACTGTAACTTTTCTCGA
>ML800799.1:440138-476143 GCA_009831015.1 Picea engelmannii
GAGGGAATGTGGAGTATTTGCGAGTTGGTCTTAAAGGGACAAATCCAAGCAAGGCCAAGTGGATTGAGGTTGGAAGGGTGAGGGAACTATACCCTCATCTTCACATAGACTGAGACAGTCTTTTGGAGGTCCAAAAGCTTCCCAATGGGGAGGTGTGATCAGGGGATCAAATTTTGCTCAATTTTCAAAGTGCTCGAAATGTGACGAAAAAAGTGCCATTGCGTCCGTCTCATCTTCCTGATTCTAGAGGTATATTTACTTTCGCAAACGGAGTCCGTATGAAGGAGTTATCGCGATATGTCCGTCAAGCCAAACAGCCAAAATTTTTGGATGCTGATTGTACCTGTTCGTACAGTCTGTACGGTGATGTGGCAGAGCCGTATCATCCGTACAGACATGGTAGGGGGTGATGTGGTGCGTTTTATTTGGTTTATGTTGGTGAGTGGCATGATGACACGTGTCCTTTTTGGGAAAATAATATGAGGACACGTGGCCCAACCCGAGGGCGCCATGTGTCACTCATTCGTTGGTCATTATTTTCATATGTAAAAGTTTATTGGGAGTCCATGGGGTTCGACCCTCAGACCTCCCCTCTTTGTAAAGACTTTATATCACTTCTCTAGCCAACATACCGCCACTTGTCCCTTGTTAGGAAGGCGGGCCACATTATATTTGAAGTTACATATTGTTTTATACAGAAAAGGGCACGGGCCGGGGCTTAAGCCTCGACCCATGGTTCCATTACACAACTCATATAACCATATGCTATATATGTGTGTGGGCTGTATATAACAATTGAACCATGGTTTATACCATAACATATGAAACATATGTATAGTCGTGTATGTATATGCGCGCAGTTTATGCATTGTATTGTGTTATATATATTGTATTGCGCGAATTAAACCGTAACATGTGACCATAATAAATGTTGCGCGCGGTTTGAGTTGGTTATACGGTTTAGAAATGGAGTTAACCACTTTTTAACAAAATGTGCGGTCCTATGGCCATACGCCCAGGTGCCTAGGCGGTTAGGGGCTGGAGGCACCCTAATCGTCCTATAGTTTGTACCGGTGCACGGTTGCGTACGGGACTAAGTTTTTATGCTTAAATAAGCATGTGAGCCAGGTTTGCAAGAAGAAGAGTGCGATTTGTAGAACCAGAGACAGCAAAGTTGAAGAGGGAGACTTCAAGGAGGCTAACTTCTTCATTTTTCGACCGATTGAGGTGCCGAAAGAGCCCAGGCAGGGGTTTTGGGACGCTGCGGAGCCATTGGAGTAGTCGTTTTGTCATTTTGATAATTGTAAGGCATTTTTTTGAGCACTTTGAGCAATTTAATAATAATGATCCATTGGAAGCTGGACCAGGAGAAGTAGCTCGGAGAGGGGTAAACTCCTTTATCAAGTTGTTGTGTTTATGTGCTGATGTTCAATGTTTATGCTACTGTCTATGTGTATTTTTCATAAGTAATCCTTATTTTATGTGTTGCAAATTGATCCTATTGCTTTAAACACATAACATTTCACTTGCAATAAATATTCAAGTTTTTCAAGTCTTCTTCTTCATTTTTAGATCAACAACTATTCCCTGACTGCCTGGTGTATCTGCTGGATCCTTTGGATGAAATTGCAAGCTCTATCCTCTATTCTTTCTTCATTCACATCGATATCTCTCCCATACATTAAGTCCAAAGGAACCTTAGGCAGGTATCCAAAATATGTCTCAGAAGGTGAACTCTGAGTGGACGAATGTAAAGCTTAGTTATAAGCATGTTGTACATAGTGTATATGTTCATCTCATAACTTAGGATACTTGCTGCAGTAGCCTCGAAGAAAAAGTACCATTGTTTTGTTTACCACCTATGTTTGTCTTTCGGTCTGTGGATGAAAATAAGTTCTCCTCTTCAATTTGGTGTCCATCATTCTCGACAAGCTAGTCCAAAAATCCCAAAGGAATCGAGTATCTTGATCTGAGACAATGGATGTGGGTAACCCAAAGTGAACCCAAACATATTGAAAAAAGAGATTAATAGTCTGCTCAACAGTGATCTTCTTTTTACATGGCATCAAGATACACTTCTTTATGAACCTATCCACTACGACATACAAATAATCATGACCCCATTTGGTCATTAGTAAACCCCCTACAAAATCCATGTAAATTCTTTCCCATGGATGGGATGGAACAGGAAGTGGTGAGTATAGCCCTGGTTTTCTATTAGTGGGCTTACAAGTAGAACACATCACACACCCCTTTACATATTTAGTTACAATTTCTTTCATTTGAGGCCAATAACAAAACCTCTGCAGATGAGCCATAGTTTTTCCTACCCCAAAATTCCCAGACACAAGAGAAGTGTGAGATTCTCGTATTACATGGACTCGTTCACTTGTAGGAATGCATAGCTTCCCGAGATGATAAAGTAATTTTCCTTGTAGACAATAGTTCTCTACTTGTGCACCATGGGTTAGCTTCTCATATACTTCTTTAAAATATTCATTGATGGCATATTATTCTACATAGCTATCATGGGATAAAGAAGTATTCTTCAAAATAATAGAAGAAAAAATAGGAGGTCTAGAAAGCATATCGACTACCTTGTTACTTGTACCCTTCTTGTACTTGATTACCAAATGAAATTGTTGTAGAAAACCCATCCATCTGTAGTGTCGATATTGTTGCATTTTGGTTTGTGCTTGGAGATACTGTAAGGGTTGTTGATCTATATGTATAATTGTTTCCTTCCCTAACAAGTAGTGCTTCCATTTCTTTATTCTTTGAACTAATGCATACAACTCTTTATCATATGTAGGATACTTAACAACAACTTGGTTAAAAGTTCCAGAGTGATAATAGATAGGCTTACGATATTGGATCAATATTGCACCCATGGTGTATCTGTTGGCATCTGTCTCGATCTCAAACGGTTGTTGAAGATTCGATAGTGCTAATACTGGTGCAGAACTAATCTTCTCCTTCAAAGTGTCCAAATATTTTTGTTTTTTTCCTTCCCACTGAAAAGTGTTCTTCACACTAGTTAAGGCATGCAAAGGAGTTTCTATAAAGGAGAAGTTGGGAATGAATATCCTCCAATACTGGACTGCACCTAAGGAGCTTTGAACTTCGGTTACACTCTTTGGCTCAAGCCATTTTACAATTACATCAATTTTGGAAGGATCAATTTTCAATTGTCCTACTCCTACAATATGACCTAAGTATAGAAGTGCAGTCTTTCCAAATTCACATTTAGACATTTTCACATACATATTTTCCCTTTTCAAAGTATCCAATACTTGTTTTATATGTCTTACATGTTCATCCCAAGTCTCGCTAAAAGCAAGAATATCATCTAAACACACAATCACAAAGTCATATAGGAAAGGCTTGAATACCTCATTCATCACACGCATGAAAGTTTTCGGAGATTTACAAGGCACAAACGACATAACTAACCACTCAAACAATCCCTATTTGGTTTTAAAGGCAGTGTTCCATACATCCTGTTTTGCAACCTTGATTTGATGATATCCACTGCACAAATCCAACTTAGTGAAATAAACATCATTCTTCAATTGATCAAGTACATCATCTATGCGAGGAACAGGGTATCGATTTTTCACCGGGATTTTATTTAAGGCCTAGTAATCTACACACATTCACCATGTGCCATCTTTCTTTGGCACCATCATGATCGACGAACCACAAGGAGATGAACTGGGCTTGATGACCCCTTGATCCAATAATCCATGTACCTTCTTCTTAATCTATGTCATCTCCACAACTGACATCTTGTATATGCCCACATTAGAAAGAGGAGAATCCTGTTGAAGATGTATCTCATGTTGGATTTCCCTCTTAGGAGGTAATCCATCTAGTTCCTGAAAACTATCATTATACTTAGAAACAATATCAATTAATTCATTTTTATGAGATGGATCACACCATTGGAAAGCATCGAATGTCTCGACATCTTTCTCCTTGACAACCATGAGTACATATCTGTTATTAGTGGTTATGATTCTTTTCATTTGCCCTGCACTAACAAGTTTCGTATTTACCCTCATGTTGTGAGCTCTAACAATATATTCCACTCCCCCTTTAGTAAGGTGGTATTTTTTCTCATGAAGAAAGAAGATTGTTTTTCTCTCATAAAGATAAGGACTCCCCAAAACTATGCCACATATATCAAGTGGTACAACATCCAAATCCACTTCATCAATCAACTTGGAAGCAATAGAAAATCTGACCCTACATTGTTTGGTGACATTAAGTTTTTCTTTATCACATAACCAACCAAGAGTATAAGGCTTTGGATGTGGTTTCGTTTCAAGACCCATCTTCTTGACAAGTGCTTCAGATATTAAGTTTACTTGGGAACCCGGATCGAATAATGTATCTATCTTAGTATGTTTAAATTCAACTCGTATATGAAATAACTCATTCCTCTTTCGTTCATCATCATGAGATTCATTATTGGAACTTGAACTAGCATGAAGAGAATATTTACCTAGTATTCCAACCATTGTGATCTTTCATTCATCTCCTGAATCGGAACCAATATCTTGTTGCACTGTAGCAACGGTTTTTGTCTTCCCTTTTCCACCAAACTGTTTCAGTTTCTTTACTGGATGCAGTTTCCAACAATGTTCTTCATCGTGACCGCTCTTCTTGCAATGAGTGAAAGATGGGTTTCCTTCTTCTCTTGTTACTGTAGCGGTCTTCTTTTCCTTCCTCTTGAATTTATTGAAAGTCTTTTGTGGGAAATTGGAAGGTTTATTCATGGGATCTTCTTGAACATGGTTCCCGTTCTTCTCAAGGTGAGTAGCTTGCACACAAAATTAGTCAAGACTAGTGGGGTTAAACAAGAGAAAATTATGATGAATATAACTGTGAAATGTGCCAATATAATTCATTATAGTTTCATAAGAATCCAAAGGAATATTCAATGCAAGAGATTTCTTCCTAAATTCTTATGTGAAACTTTGTACAGTTTGACCTTTACTTTGCCTTAAATTTTGCCATTCCATCATTTCTTTATGTAAATACCCTAATGGATAGAACTGCTTCCTTATCTCTGTTTTAAATTCTGACCATGAGGAAAGAAGATTACCACACTTACTTATGTCTTGTATCTTTCTCTCCCACCATACGAGAGCGGTGCCTTCCAACCAAAGAGAAGTCAGTTTAACTTTAACTTCCTCTTCATCAATATGTTGAACACGACAATATACTTTAACCTATCAGATCCAATTATCTAGTTTTTCAGGATTAGCATCTCCATGAAACATAGGTAATTTTTTTTTTACATCGATCTTTAATAATGATTTCTTAAAAGAGATTCTATGGTTAGAATGTTGAGAGTGATGAGAATGCTCAGAGGAAGAAGAACTAGAAATTGAAGGCGAAGATGGTGGCTCAGGAGGGTCTCTTCCAGCCCCTTGGTTTACCGAAGCATCATCATCGGCTGGTTCTTCCTTTTTCTTCCATTTCTTCTTCATCCTCTCCTCGTAATCTCCATACATTCGTTCGACCATTTCTGACATGCGATAAAAGACCATGTGAAAGTTTTTCTCCTATTCATCACTCTTGTCCTCTTCTTCCATCTTCTTCCTTTGGGATGCACAACCAAATTTGGGGATTGAAAGTGTTAATAGTTCCTTCACCCTGCTTATGCTAGGCCCTAGTAAGCATTCATACTAAAAAATTCAATTCAAAGATGACTTCTCTGATACCAACATGATCTAGGATCTTTTCGTCATGTGACTTATTAAAGAATTGTATTAAATGAGCATAAACTAAAGTACACCATAAAGAAGGAAAAACTCAAAAGGAAAGAGACATAAGCTTGAAATATGAACACAAAAAATTGATAACGGAGTTCGCCCCTAGTGGAATACGTCTCCGGGTGCTCTCAAATGGGTAGGCCTTTTTATTAACTCCACAAATGAATTGGGCAAAATACATAAGTATACCTCCTTCTAGAGTTAATCTACAGAAGCTTTGCTCATATCAGAAAACTAACATCACCACTACATCTGTGGCGTCGAATTACCTAAAAATGACTACCTCCACGCCTCGATCCGAGTCTGTCACTTTCAGGCCCAAGAGACACCCCTACCTCGGTTTTCGTTCTTGCCTCTACAAATGAATGACTAGAAAAAATCTCAAAAAGCATGCCAATTCCGTATGATCACGCCTTGGTTTCCCCTATGTTCCCAACACTGGCAAAAAACCCCCTTTTTATAAAAAATCTAGGCGGTTATGTAATAAGGGAGTTCGTTGGCGCATTGGTTAGTGGAGCTAATTTAAGGCATTTATTTTGGCGGAGGTTCCAAGGTCAAATCCGTGGACCTTCGTTTCTTTTGGTGTGTAGTTTTGTGGTTGGATATATATGGAGGAAAATCTATGAAACTGGTAGAGATTATGGATAGAATGGCAAATATGCCATATATGGAGTGTGGTCACATGAACTAGCACATAACCAAGGGTTGGGTCGAGGGCCTAACCCTTTTCTTCCTCCCACATATAATATTATTAAACTTAAATAATATTCGTTCCATATTATAAACAAGGACTATGTAATGGCATGTTTGCTAGCGCGGAGTGTAAGGCCTTTGTGCTAGGAGGTTGGGAGTTCGACTCCTGTCGGCTCCAATATATTTTTTAATGAATTGTACTGTAAGAGGCCAATGGGGGGTTGCCACATAGCAACCTCTCATTGGTTGTCCTCTACCACGTGTCAACTGGAAATTGGAACACATAATTTGCCACGTGTACCTGTAAGAACCTGCCATGTATACCTATAACATCGTGCCACATCTCCCTATACAGATGTGCCACGTGTCACCCTTGCAGTGGTGACACGTGTCACCTTGACCTTTGACTTTTTGACCAAGTTGACCTAAACTTTGACCGCTTATAAATGTTTCATACGAGCTCCGTTTGACGAACCGTTTGTGTCGTTAGAAATCTTGCGATGTGCTCTTCGCGACCATGCTATTTTTACTGAGTTTTGGGAACTTTAAATTTTTTCCCTTTCTATGTCTGTTGAAGCCATTCTGAGCATCCTGAGTTGCCTCTGTGAGTTATGAGTTGTTATTATCCTTATCTGGATCCTTTTTGGATCAACAGAGGGAATCTAACTATGTGTTGGGGGAAGGTTGGGTTGCAGGATAACCTTTATACCTTAGCATGCAGACACAGAAGATCTAAACTGCTTCAAACTAACATTAATACCATTTTGATTAGTAGACATTCAACGTTGTCTAAGATAACAGTTACATAAATAAAATATATACATGACGAGAAGTTAGTGCAAGAAAAAGTAATTTTCAATGCTCTATTATCAATCACAGGTTAACACAATTGATTTATATTCATCAACTAGAATAAAAGAATTGTTGCGGCATTATAAGATAACTTTAAATAATAGATACAACAAATATTACTCAATAAAAAAACAAATATTGAATTTGAAGACAGAGATAATCCCCCTTGGTCTAATCACATTCACAGCTTAGATGAAATAAGTGTATTTGGTTCTAAATAAAACTTCTTAATTAAAATAACTTGAAGAGAAATAGTTCTCTTACAAAATTTCAGAAAATTTTGTTCTCTCCAAAACCATCAACCTTTCTAACATACAAAAGATGCTTATTTATCATAGATGTGGAGGCCCTCGACCAATGTGGAACTAAGGCTTAGCTCTACACATTGGTTGTAAAACAACTTATTAACTTAACTAAAACACACTGTTGGAGTATGTTAATGAATAATCCAAACTTGACTTAAGAAAAAGGAGTGGTTCTTATCACATAAAAAATACCACTTATTATGTCTGAATTTAAAAGAGTTTTGCAATTGAACAATTAAAAACTGCTACTAGAACTGAAGCTAGACTGATGCGCATGTTGGGGTGAACTGGTATTTGGTAGGAAATGATTGGGAGTGACAGAACTGTGTTCTGTATCAAGTATTGGCATGCGACGCATTGTTGGAGACCACTAGGAGATAGTTGGATGTTGGCAGTGTTTTTCTGCTACTTATCCCCTGGAGGAAAGAAGCAAATCATCTGGCATTTTTTGGATTCTTTGATATTCTTTCTGCAATCTAGATGTGCATTTTATCCATTCCTGGTTTGGTGCCCCCTTTTACACATTTTAAAGTGTGCAATAAATGTGGATGATCCACTTCAAAAATCCATCATTCGGGGGCTTCAGAGCGCAAAGTATACATATCCTCCGGAGGACAGAACTACCAGAGTCATTAACCAAAACTAGTTACTTATTAACTCGAGATTACCTTTAACCTTCATCATTACAGGACTTCGAGACTCTGACTCTTTGGGGTTCGAGAGTTTTTTTTTTAGTGTTTAGCTTGGAATTACCCCAGAGGACGACCTCCCAAATCTGACGTGCCATTCTGATGTCATATTGCTGACGTGTCACAAAAAGGAGGGTGACATGTGTCACTTGAAATACTACAGATGATAGCCCCAAATGTGCTTAAAATAAGTGCCACATGTCTCAATTGATGAATGCCATGTGTCTCAACTGATGGATGCCACATGTCATGATAGAAGAGTGCCATGCATCTCCAACTCTTCAGCGCTTCAGCACTTCGACGATTTGTGTTCGCTCTAGGTTGGAATCTTTTGAAGTGACAATCTCTTGGAGTCATTAATTCATGGTTATTTCTAATTGATATGAGATTAAGAAATTTTTACCATTAAATACTTCGGGAGTTCGGGACTCCGGCTCTTCAGGGTTTGGGAGTTTCTGTGTTGCTATGAATTGAAATCTTCTGTAGTGGCGATCTCCCAGATCTGACGTGTCAACATGACGTCACTATTGCTGACGTTTCCACATGGAAGAGAGTGACATGTGTCACCTGGAATAGTGGATGACGTAACCCAAATGACCTGAAACGAGTGCCACGTGTCGATGACCGATGGATTCCACATGTCTTCGGCTCTTCAACTCTTAGGCACTTCGATGATCTGCGCTTTTCTTGAAGTAATACCTCCTGGATGGTTGATCCTTTGGATTTGACATGGCAGTATGATGTCATATTGCTAACGTGTCATAGAAAGAAGGGTGACACGTGTCACCTGGAAACGGGAAGATGACATAACCAAAGGTGTCTGAAATGAGTGCCACGTGTCTCCACTGATGAATTCCACGTGTCTCAACTGATGAATTCCACATGGCTCTGGTGTTTTGGTATTCGAGAATTTTTTTTAGTGTTAAGTGTGGATATCTCCTAGATGGTTGATCTTGTGAAGCGATGCTACGGTTCGACATTCAAGAGTTTTCGACAAAGATGAGCTCAGACGTTTCAACGTCGAAGTCGTTGATTAAAGTTTGTGTAACTCTGTGATTAAACCTCACGCGAGTTTGAGACTTCACATGCATGAGATTCATTGATATGCATCGATTGTTAGATCTCCACCGTTGAAGATTTGACCTGTCTGTTTGGCTTGAAATCTAAGCTCGAAATGGACTGCTCTGAATTGATGTGTCTTTCCTGCGGAAGATTACTGTGCATACAAAGGACTTGGTGGTCTTGGATGTCTCTTGTGTACACAAAATACTTGGTGGACCTGATGCACGCTCAATCAATGACAAACATGATGACAATTATTTCGAACCAAATCACGACATGCAATTATCCTTCAAGAAAACAAAAACAATTTGCGCAAAGAATCAATCAAGAAATATAATGATGAAAAACCAAGTCATTTAGTAATGGAAAACTGACTTAACCAACCAGAAGAGGAATAATTTCGATGAAGGCATAGGGAAAAGAGGCCGGAGGGGCATGAGGAGCATTTATTTTTCGGCATCAGGGATTTTTCTTTTGACACGGGTTGATGTTTACTTTCCCTTCTTCGCTAGTTTTGACAGTATATCGACGATCGATGATCAATGATTGTGTTTGCATATGTCGACGGTTTAACTTTCTGGTCCACTGACACCGATGGTATATTGATGATTTTTAGAAAACTTTTCGCAAGCTAGAATCAACGATCGACATGCGCTTCCTCCCATTTATCTGATGTTGATGGTGCATCGACGATCGACGATTATCGTTGTTATGTGGGAATTTTGTCTCTCGGATTTCACCGATGTTGATGATGGGTGTGTGGTTCAAATTATAAGCTGTGTATACTTAGTCTGAAAGATAGGTTTACTTAGAGTAAAGGTCAATATGTTCAACAATTCCAAACCAAACTAAAAGTGATCGATGATTAAAACATAGCAAAAAGAAAAAACCCTTGATCCCTACACAACTGATTAAATTCAGAAAAGACAAAGTGGTACCTAAAAGAAAATTCACAAAAACTTTTAGGGTGTGTTGAGTGCTCAATAGGCTGTAGAAGAGGAGAAGTAAGCATGATAGGCTCAGTTGGAGCCCCTGCAATAGCAAGCAAAAATGATGATAGTAGAGTTGGAGACAGAAAAAGGAAAGATGGAACGACTGCATTCAGAAAGCATAAAAGTGTTGAAGGAGCACACCGCAGTGTAGGTCATGGAGACCTTGACAGAGAAAAGTGCACAGGCGAAGAAGCAAGTGTATTAACTAGAAAAATAGGTCTAGGAGTTGGATAAATGAGTGCAGAAGACACACACTTCCTGAGTGGCTCGAGACGATCTACAGGTTAGTGTTGGGGGCCTGTTCGAGTAGGAAATTTTGGGAGTTAAGCGCAGTAAGTGAGGCAGAATGGACCAAAGGAGGTAGTGAAGACTAGAAAAGAAGGAAGACTAGTGCAATAGAAGGGAAAAGAAAGCATTGCATTGAGAAAGAAGGACGATCAGCGTAGAGTCAAAGCAATGTTGAAGACCAACCACATGAAAGGAATTTGGAAAGTGGACAAGTTGAGTCCACTTAGGATTAGGGTTTTTTGAGTCATAATGTAAGGGTTTTTACCCATTTTGCAGTATAAATAAAGGATGTATGAGGTAGCTAGGTGTGTCTTTGAACTTGTCTGAAGAACTACTTTTGGAAGAACTTTTTGAGACTTAAGTCATAGTACTAAGTTTTGGCTAAGAGTTGTGGAGCTCGATTTGTATTAGTGTTGGAGAATCATGAAGTATAGCTAAGGGTCAGGTCGCAAGATGTGGAGCTTGGTGCAACACTGGTCAACCTCACCAATATTAAAACCTTGATGTAATGCACACAACACTATTTTTTAAGAAGAATGAATAAAGAATAAGATCTTTGTGGATGTAGCACAGGGGGAGTGAACGACGGTAAAATCATGTGTTGCAATGTGTCTGAATGATTTTTGTTGTTTCTGCAATTATAAATGAATGGTTAGATGAATGAATGGGTTTATTTACAACGTGCACTAGAAGAATGATGCATAATAGATGTTATTGAATGGTTAAAATAGTAGATCTGATGAATGTTATGGTAGAATATATGTTAAAATAGAAGAGAAGTAAAAAGAACATCCCCAATCCCTTCCATGAATACAAACATCTGCGTCCTGCAGTCACCCATAATCCATCTCGGGTGAGACTATGTTGTGCACTCTATGCACGATGTAGCCTTTTGGTTTACCAGAAGGGCCGATGGTGAAAAGGGTTTTGTTGGAGAACTAAGGTAGAACTCGGGTCATCCCATACAACCAACATAGCTTCATAAATACTTATACGAGCTCTGACACTGAGAGTTTTTAACTAGCTCTGATACCATGTTGATTTTTTTTAATTTTCAGATCTGATAATTATTGCCTTATGATTTAAATGCTGTCGTTATCAGAGAATAATTACACACTAAAAATCTCAGCAACAACTTAGCAAACTTGATGAGAGGTTATTGTAAGTAAATATTATATGAGATGATATATTACAATTGAGGGCTCCGATATATATATTTGGGCAGATTGCCCTTTAATTAATGGACACATCTTTTCCATTATTGTATTTTCATCAATTAATTATTATTGATTATTGATTATTGATTATTTATATATTTAGACATTATATTATAAAAATATTATATTTATATATTATATTTATGTTGATGGTTATTTTCTCATATGCACATCTAATTAATATAGATTACTCCTTCCTGGAGCGGGAAATGTTAGAGCATCTCGAGTCTATGCACTCCTGGTTAGGAGAAAGACTACACCTGAGCCATTCACCACTAGCAAAGCTTTGTGAGTAAATGAGCCATTTCCCTTGGTCAAATCAACATGACCAATATGGGATAATGTCTACCCAATGTTGCTAAGTGGAGAAACATCAACAATATATTCATCATAACTAACGCAATAACTAAAGGTAGAGAAAAACTTGTATTTATATAAGTAACTATCATACATACCTTAGGACATATGTCATGCAAGTGTTTGAAACATTTTTTAATACCTTCAAGTTTACCATTGACAAAATAGTAGAGACATCTTTGAATCTTTGTATAGGGTTTTTTTATGCCTTAACAATAAGAGATACATCTTGAATATTTTCATAGATCTCATCCATGGGGCATCCTCATTCATGACAACAAAAGTGTCGTGGATCAATGTATTTGTCCCTTCATTTTCTATAATAGTACCATTTCCTTCCATAATATGGTAACTCCATCCCCTTCACCTTATACCCTCACCTTTGATATTACAAATTACAACATTAGAAATTTCCAGCCTAAGTGTTTTGTCTTTAAAAATACAATGCAATAAATATAATTAGTATCTAAATATTAAAAGACCCTTACCTTTGATATTACAAATTATAACATTAGAAATTTTCATCCTAGGTATTTTGTCTTTGAAAATACAATGCAATAAATATAATTAGTATCTAAATATTAAAAGATTGGAAGCTTTTAACAAAGAGGAAAAAAATGTTTTTAGATATTACTAATGGGTGGTATTTGGTTCCCCTTCTATGTATCCATTATGTAAAAATGTGTTAACCTTAAAATTGTTGTTTTCTATATGCACTTGCATTAAATGCAAGAGAAATAGCATTTTTCATCACCAAGATAAGTGAGTTTGGGATTATTCTTAGACGTTTTTTAACATTGATTGTATGCACTTAATTATCAAATTCATTCATATCATTGATTAAAAGCTCCTTCCATTAATATCTTCATATATAACAAAGTTTGAGATTATTCTTAGAATTTTTTTAACATTAATTGTATGCAATTAATTATCAAATTCATTCATATCATTGATCAAAATCTCCTTCAATTAATGTCTTCATATATAATTCACCCGTTTTAGAATTAATGTTATGTAACATTGTTTTTTTTTTCAACAAAACATGACCATGCATCAATAAATTAAGAAGCACATATTAAAAAATTATATATAACAACTAAATAGTATTTACAAATTTTACTCAAAATAAAATTTTAATTATGATAAGAATATTAATGAGTTTAATAATGAAATAAAAATTTAACTCTCTTAATTTATCACTTATTCCCAACTTTTAATTGGACCAAAAATATATTGTTTTTTAAAATGTGATATATATATATATATATAAGCTATTGTAACATGGAAAAACACTACATTTATTAAAAGTAAAATTAAAAAAAAAATATTTAATTGTTATGTAATGTTAAAATTATTATTATTTTTTTAAACTTAGATCACAATAATAGATTTTAAATCAAATGAGTTTTTAAAAAATATTTTATAACTATTCATGCATGTACGTTGTGGATCGTAGACTGGCAATGAGATGCATATGAATGTAAAAGATGATGCTAAGCACATTTAAGCATAATATTGCATCCACAATGTTCGTAAAATATTAACCACTCAAAATATTAACCATTTGTATTGTACCTTTATTTTATTCATTTGATGAAAGATGATGTGGTATCCAATTAGCAAGGAAGAAAGATAAGAGTATTGGGTGGATAATTTTCACCCTTCATTAAAAAAAAGTGTATAAGAAAAATGTTGATTTGCAACGATTTTTTTTTTCACACGTAAATAATAGTTCCATGTTATTTTTATTAGAATCAAATGAAATTTTCAATTACATTAGTTCTTTCTTCTATGAATGGAATAGTCATTTTCTGCTCCGGATGAATCCTGAGGTTACTTTATTTATCTATTGTACTTTATAACCCAATAGTATTTATGGTTGATGTCACCTTATAGAATATGTAGTTTTCCGGCTCTAATTATAGTTCCATTGACATGCTCTTCGAAATATAGCCACCCTGGTTTATCCTTGAGAGCTTCCTTGGATAGGCTATCCGCAATTTTATTAAATTGTTTGTGAATGTGCATGAAGTTTAATGTTTCAAAACCTTGCTTTAGTGAGCTAATCTTATCCTTCCAATGGCTAAGATAGATAAGATCTAGATTGGCTTTGCCGCTTATCCAATCAATGGTGACCTTTGAGTCACCTGCCACCATTAATTTCTTAAAAGAGAAGTGTGTGGCAAGAAGTAGGAGTCCCCATAATCCCATCAACTCAGCTTTCATATTGCTCCCTGTTCCTCCAGCAAAATGTGCTTGGATGTTGTGTCCAGGTGTGATTTTTAAGTAAATACCTATACCACACTTGTCTGTTGATGTTGCACCATCAAAGAAACCAATAGGGTTGTCATTGAATTAGACTGGGTTTAGTAGTACTGTTGTTTTATCTGCTTCTTCTTTATGTGGATGTTCTTGTATGGAGGTAAGAATTTTCTTGTAAATCCTAGGGACATTCAAGGACCAGTTTTCAAACAGAATTTTGTTTCTATATTTCCAAATCTCCCACATAATCAGAAAAGGTATGTGTTTGTGGTTTGGCAATTTAAGAAACCAATATTTTAGATTTTCTTCTATGGTGGCTCTCTTCCACTCACTATCAATCCCCATAGAAGTGAGGATATTGACCCAGATCAATTGGGTGGTCTGGCAGTCCACAAAAAGATGTGTGACGGACTCTTATGCTTTTAGACACAAGGTGCAAGCTGATGGACCAATTCCACCGCACTTTTGATAATTAATGCCAGTGAGTAAACAATCTTCAATGCATAGCCACATGAAACAGATAATTTTAACCGATACCTTCACCATCCAAATCGCTTTATGCCACCATTTTCCATCAGTAATTTTATTTGTGTAAAGGATGCACTGATAAGCTGTGATGGTCGTGACCTTACCGGATGACCAATTCCAAGACCATGTTAGTTTGTCATTTTCCCTGTTCAGTCGGATGTCGATGTTCCTGAGGTTTTGTGTGAAATTGTCCCATTCTAAACTGTGTTCATAGTTTAACCCCAATTGTCTAGCATCCAGCCAATGTTGTTGTGCTTCCGTTGAGTCATCGACGTTGGCCTGTGCTAACATGAAAATGGCTTGGTTGTTCAATTTCAAGATAAGTGTGTTGGAGAGTTGATAGCAATCCACGTAGCTAATGTATGGGTCACGCCCAAGAATAACCCGTTGACCTATCCCAATTTCCCAAGCTAGCCAGTGTTTGATGATTAACAAGGAGAGCATCAGGTTCTGCCAAATGATGGAGGAATATTGAGTGATGTGGACGTCCTTGCGCAACGAAGTGATGTCTATACCTTTAAGATATTTCCTTGTGAGAACCCTGTTCCATAGATTATTTTCAAAGAGACCTCTCCAACAGGTTTTGGCTGCTAGGGAGAGAGCAAACCATTTCATCTGCTTAATGCCCCATCCACCAAACTCTTTTGGTTTAGTTAGACTTTGCCATTTTGCAAGGTGAAAACCAGTGGTGTTTTTGTCCCCTTTCCAGATAAATCTACTTATCAAATGTTGAATGCATTGGAGGATGGAAATCAAAGATTTTGCCAGGCTAATCCAATAGACCGGTATACTTTGTAAGACTGATGTTGCCAGTGTGAGTCTGCCTCCCAGGGATAACCAACGAAAAGTCCAATTGCCAATCTTCTTTTCAATCTTTTTGATGATCCACGACCAGTCACTAACTCTGTAACAATTTGGTTTCAGGGAGAATCTAAGGTACTTTAGCCCCTGATCAAGACTGTCAATATGAATTTTTAATTCAGAAATAAGGAAGCTCCTTAGAATTGGATCTATATTATGTGCAATAAAAACATATTTTTGTAGGTTGATGGATAGTCCTGTAGCCTCACAGAAATTTGAAAGAATTACTTTAAGAGCTTTCCAATAATCAATGTTCCCAGATCCCAGGATGAGGACATCATCCACAAACAGCAAGTGTGAGATAAGGATGCCGAGAGCTACTTTGAGCCCTTGAAAGGAACCTGTATATACTACTTGGTTCACCATTCTGATGAGTGCTTCAATTACAAGTAAGAAAATTAGGGGTGACAAAGGACAACCCTGACGGAGGCCCTGATGGCAGCAGAAGAATTCTATGGGAGTTCCATTCACCAGAATTGTTGTATTGACCGAGGTAATGTAGCCCATAATCCAAGATTTGGCAAGCCTGTCAAGTCCGATCTGGTCCAGTAATAAATGAAGGAATTGCCAACTAACACTGTCATAAGCTCTTTTTAAATCAAGTTTAAGGATGACCGAGTTCAGTTTTTTAACCTTGTCCGAATGAAGACATTCTTGGGTGATGCCCACAACATCGAAAATCAAGCTGTCCTTCAAGAAGCCAAATTGTTCAGTGGAGATACACTTGGCTAGAGTATCTTTTATACGGTTGGCAATAGTCTTGGATATGACTTTGTACGTGAAGTTGCATAAAGCAATGGGTCTGGAGTCATTGAACTTGACAAGCTTACCGATTTTTGGGATTAGTGTGAAGAACGTTGCATTTAGTGCTCCAGGTATAATTCCTGTGAGGCGAGATTCTTCTAAAGCTCTAAGCAGATCCATTCCCATGATCTCAAAGAAGTGCTAGAAAAGTTCCTGAGTCCATCCATCTGGACCGGGACTTTTGTCCTTGGGAATATTATCAATAGTGTCTTTTAGCTCATCGATAGTGACAGGCTTGCCTATATTCTGATTGTCTGACTCATTGAAGAAGCGAGGGACCATCTGTAATACATCAAACTGAACATCTATGTTTTCTAACTCAATGGATTTGTATTGAGTTCTAAAATGGTTAAATGCCAACAAATGTAACTCTGAATCGGTCATGGTTGATTTATCATTGGCATTAGTCAGGTCCCAGATAGTATTGTGGCTGCGCCTCTGTGATGTGAATTTGTGGAAAAAGATTGTATTCTTATCTCCTTTGTCGATCCATGTCGGCTGGCTACGGAGTCTCTAGGTGGCTTCTTCATGGCCTAGAATCTCATTTTTCTTACGAGTCAAATCCTATAGGGTGTTTAAATCATCAAAAACAAAGATATGTGACGGATTATTGATAAAGAGTGCTGCAATCTGTTCCTCCATGAGTACTAGATCGGCCTTCATATCATGTTTCTTATTAAGTTTCCATTTAATAACAACCTGCTTCAAGTGTTTAAGTTTATCAATTAGCAGAAGGATTGCCAAAGGGTTCGACCAGTCTAGTAAATCTGCCCAAGTGTTTTGGACAAGAGAGTTGAACCCAGGGTCTTCAATCCACGGAAAGTTGAACTTGAATGGAGCCGTCGATAGTCGTGGGGGGGCTTCTATTAGAAGACAAATCGGGTGGTGATCATAAATCGTGGAGGCCTCAACCCAAGACCTGAATTAGAGACAGTTTCCTATCAGCTTGGCGGCTAACAGGAACCTGTCAAGTCTTTTGGCGATACCATTGGCCACGGTTCTGTTGTTTCGCCAAGTTGGATATAACACCGAAGGATGGAGGTCAATGAGCCCCAATCTATGGAGGATAGAGTCAAAAAAATCAGCCTTAGGGTCAATCCTTGCAGAAGCACCCGACACTTCATGAGTGGAAAGGGTGAAGTTTAGATCACCAACTAAAATGAGGTTTTCCTCATGTAGGATGCTGGATTCAAAGAGTGTTTGCCAGAAGGGCTTGCAATTGCTATAGGGGGTAGAATAGTTTAAGAGTTTGAAAGTGGTAGTAGAGAAATGAAGCTTACCTTCAATGAAGACCCATGCAGAGATACCAAAGTCTTGAAAATCTACAACATCAGGGTTCCAGCCAGTAAGCAAGCCTCCAAAGCAGCCTAGAGAGTCTAAGGAAATAGTAGACCAGTGTGGGAGACACTTCAAGAAGAGATCTTTCACCTTGTCACTGCTGACCATGGTTTCTTGTAGAAAAACAATGTCTGGTTTGATCTTAGAGAATAACCTTTTGAGGGAAGCTAGCTTGGTGGGGCTTCCAAACCCACGAAGATTTAGAGATAAAAGGATCATTATGGGGCAGGGTTGAGCGACAGGGGTGCTCTAAGTGTCGTAGAAGTAGAATAAAAGGGTTCACATTCAGTAGGAGCAGCTCTTAATGGGGTGGGCACTAAATAAGGGAGGCCACCGAGTCCTCCCTCTACTGTGCCTAGGGGCTTTTTGGGGGGTCTGGACCGGATTTTTCCGATAGTGACATTGTATCGATCAGTTGGATGTAAGGGGATAGAATGTGTGACCAAGAGGGGGATGGGAGAGAGTGGAATGAGAGAGAGGATGGAGGGAGTGGGTGGCTCGGTAGAGGTTTCAGGAGAGTAAGGGGTAAGTGTATTCGGAGGAAGGGTTTGAAAGGGTGGGTCGTTCGAGAGTGGGGGTTCTGTGGAAGTGGTGGAGGGTAAATTTGAGTGGCCAAAAATAGAAAAGGAAGTAGGAGGAGTAGCAACTTTAGGAGTATTCAGTGAGGGACGAGTGGGTGTAGTAGTGGAAATAGGAGGGGGTGAGGGGAGGAAAGTGGAGGAGTCCAATTTATTCATGAGCAATCTCCAAAAGTCTTCAAAAATTTCAAGAACCTAGGCTTCATTATCTTTAAGATGCAGGATCTCATCAACCGAAAGCTTGTGAAAGAAGGTAGGGAAGAGGTCCCGCATCTTACCAAGGAAGGAGTCATGTTCCAAGGACAAAGGAGGGTTGGTTCAGTCAGACACAAAGAGGGACTGGATGGAGTGACCTTGGAAGAGGAACAGTTTCTTTTGAAGTGTCCTGGTTGCCAGCAGAGGTGGCATCTAGAAGGTTCTCTCCAATAATCAATTGCTTGTCTAAAGGAGTGTTTGCCCACTCTGATCTCGATGGAGTCCAGAAGGCCAAGATCAATTAGGCTATCTAACAAAATAACACTAAGCTTGAAAATGAATCAATTAGGCTATCTAACAAAATAACAGGATTTCATCATCCAATTATACCGTTTGACTCAGATCAATAGTGATAAATACATATTTATCACTAAAATAAAGTAATGTGTTTATCACTAAAATGTATATATCACTAAAACTAGCACAGTCGCAAAGTGGTTGGTGACTGGTGAACGCCGAAATGTGGTAATTACATACTCGTACAGTAATTTTTTAATGTGATTAGGTAAATGTTAAAAAGTAAATATGTTAACGGATGCCTTGATAAATGCAAGAAAGTTATAAACAATAAATCTGACACATTGATTTTGGAGGACGACTAAGAATATGCCAGCATCTTCAATGCATAGCCATTAGATTAGGGTTTAAGGTTAAATAAGGTTAAAATATCATTAATTGTGCCCATTGTCAATAGGTGTACGCCTTTCGATGTAATAAAGTAATATAATTGTAGACATCAACTCAACTACAAAGAGAAGACTAGACTTGACATCGAAAATCATGACTACTGGTCCCTGGACTCCTTACTTTTCCCAGCTTCTTGACATGAAAATACCTCCTCGCACGCAAACATGGTGCAGTAAATCAGTCGGCGTTGCCTGAGCGCGGAGACCCACCTCGTGAATGAGGTTCCCCCCAGAGCTGTCGACCATCAGCATGCATCGATTGAAATCGACGTAACGAGTGAGCCACGGTTCCTCTGTCTCCCCGCGGGCCACCGAGCGGAGCCACAGAAGAGCACCAAACAAATCCTCGCAGGCTACAGGGAGACGATGCTCCAGAGCGAGCCTGAAATCCACTAACATACATATGATGTTGGATTCCCTAACGAGGCGACTATGGAAGTGATAATACATTTGCTAGTTGATGTGGCTTATACAAAACCCTCCCCCGTGGAGATGGATGACCATGCCCACTCTCTGGTTTTCGTGTTGCTGTAGGGTGCTCTGAGGAAGATAAATGCGTAGCCAGACTCCTGTTTCCTCATTGACAGCCACATCTTTGGTGGCCACTCCATCGATGAAGGTGTCGTTGGAAGGGGGCATTGGCATGGTGAGAGCCAGAACTTGCTCGTCCCCCCTTCTCCATCTCCTTTCCACAGTGTCGTCGCTAAACACCCTGAGCCATCTGGACACCTCGTCGATCACCTCTTTACTCATTCTCACTTTCAGATGGACAGATGGTATACATACCCTACCCCCTCTGTATTTGAACCCGTGACCTCTTAAGAGGAAACACATGTTCTTAACCATTAGGCCCACTCAGGCTGTATACATTCACTTCATAAAGTGGATTTCTGACCATTCATTTTAAGTTAACAGTAGTACTACAGAGTATAAATCTAAAAAGCTTACTGCTATGATGATGGAATATGTAATGTGAACTGAATGTATGCTCTTGTGCTTCCATCAGAATGTATGACTCATGACATGATGACAATGCCCATGAATGATAAAATACCATAAGAAGATGGAGGGAACAACACCAACCTAGACTCAAGAACCAAGTGATCAAATTTCATTTGAAAATATAATAATTTGACCTAAAACCCTATCAAGTGACTTTGAAAGAGATTATTTGATCACTATGACTACTAGACACTAACACGAGGTAATTAAATTGTGGATATTTTTAATAAATACAATTTTTTCATTTTTTTTTGTGTATATGATCATACTCATTTAATATTTATGCTTTCATCATTTATTAATATTTACCATGGTTATAACTAATATTTAATATTGGTGAATTGTGAATTTTTTATCGGTCAGTTGCTCAAGATTGGGATGCACTACATTTATACATTGCAAACAATCTCAACTCGATGAAGGTATCGATTGATAGATGTAAAGGACGTCAAGACGATAGGTTACATGGAAAAAACTGTCTGAATTGGTTAGAGAAGCTCGTCGTAATGGAGATTATGATGTTATGCAAAGGAAAATAGATTTAACATATTGTTTGAAATATGGAAAGGCAAGCAAATTCACCCATTTTATTCAGTTATTTTATATTATATTAATGTGACTGTAGGTGTGTGTTTTTAATATTATACTTTCCAAGTTATATAAATTTGTTTATTATTAATTGACAATGCATCTTTTACATGTCTGGCATATTGCAGTTGAAACACCACAAGGCTATGTGGTGCAATGGTCGTAAATTTCGCATCAAACAGTTGGATGAAACCAGAAAAAATTATGATAGTGGGATAACTGTAGTATTCTAGGTCACTAATGTTTCCTCTAGGAATGACAGACGTCCTTGAGAATCTAAAAATAGATACTATGGTTTTTTGAATGATATAATTGACTCTGACTTTAATTACTTCAAATTAGTTTTGTTCGATGTCAAATGGTATAGGTTACAATTGCATGAACATGATGAGGAAAGAATTGTTATTCAACATGCCAATGGATTTTCGATGATTAGAACAACGGTTTTTGAAAAAATAAATGACCGCTATGTTTTTCCAAGTCAATGTGAACAAGTCTTTTACTCAAAGGTTCCAAGTAAGAGGGATTGTTCATTTGTTGTTAGATATGATCCAAGAGGAAGGCCAATAAAGTATACTGTAAATGAAGAAAATGATATTGAAGAAGAAGATGATGTAGAGCTAGAGCAGGAAGAATATGGGTTGACAGATGAAGAAGATGGAGAATATGAACTGGGTGTAGGAGACAATGCACCAGTTCTTGATGATGATATTGATGAAGATATGCTCGAAAATGACATTGATGATGATGATGATATCATCAATCCTTTAAACATTGTTTCTGAACCAGATGTTGATACATATGTCAAGTTGGATGATCAAGAAGAAGATACAGAAGAAGGATGATATAAATGTTGTGTTGGTCGATGAGGTACGTAACTAGATATTTTAATTTGTATGAATTATTCTTTTTAAATATTTTTTTATGTGGGTTAATTACATGTTTTTAACTTTTATTTCATTTTTGTTTTGGTAGTTTCTATGCATGATTACTATGTACTTCTTTTGTTTGTTTTCTATTTTATAGATTGGGTATTGGGGATTTGAGAGTGATGTGAGGGCGGGGGGGGCTGCGAGGGGGACGGGCCATATGAGCTTCCACCTTCACGTGGTTGGCCTTGTTTAGTAGAGAATAAATTATTCTCAAAAACAAGAGAAGTTCATTCATTCATCTTTATACTCAAAGATCACTCATAGACCCACTCTATATACCGTCTCATCTCGTCCTCGTTTCGTTTTAATTTTCTGATCGGTCGAATTTTAAAGGAAACAAGTATTAAAATACATTGTACTAGGCCTAGAGTACATGATGGGAAACAATGACCTATGAATGGGGCCAACGTTGAATTTTTTTCAAAATGTTTCTATATGCACCGAAATTTGACATGGATACTCTATTTACATTTGACATGCACCAAAATTTGACATGGATAATCTGTTCACATTTGACATGCACCGAAATTTGACATGGATAGTTTGTTTCATGTCAAATTTCAAGATAGTTATGACAACAATCTTATAGAAGGGAATTTCCATGTCAAATTTCAAGATAGTTCCGACAACGATTCTATAGAAGGGAATGACAAATCATGACAATGAGAGGTGCATCGTGATGAACATTAATGCAAATGTGTACGATCTCAAAGATTATGTGGGGACATCATACATCCTTGAGTATTGAAACCCTCCCATACCATCAAGGCATGTGTCTAGTCTAGCCATGTCAAATTTCGATGCATATAGGTACATATTGAATAAATTTCAACATTGGCCCCATTCACTACTCACTATGCGAGGTCGGTGCATGACATTTTTCGTGGGTGAATTGAAGCTTAGGCGACATCAACTCGACTTGGTAATTCAAAAATCAAACCCTCCTTAAGTATTATGCGGGGACATCAAACATCCTTAAGTATCGTGATGGGTGTTATGAGATCCTTAAGTATTATGCGGGTTCGATGGAATAAATTTGTGATGGGTGTATTAGAAGTTCCATGTCAAATTTCAAGATAGTTCTGACAACAATTCTATAGAAGGAATGATGAATGATGACAATGAGAGGTGCATCATGATGAACGTTGATGAAAATGTGGACAATATCAAATATTATGTGGGGACATCATACATCCTTGAGTCTTGAAACCCTCCCATACCATCAAGGCATGTGTCTAGTCTAAACATCTCAAATTTTGATGCATCCAGGCACATATTGAAGAAATTTCAACATTGGCCCCATTCACTGCTCATTATGTAGGGTTGGTGCATGACATTTGTGGTGGGTGAATTGAAGCTTTTGCGACATCAAATTGACTTGGTATTTCAATAATCAAACCCCCCTTAAGTATTATGCTAGGACATCAAGCATCCTTAAGTATCGAAACCCTCCCATACCTTCAAGGAAACTATCTAGTCTAACCATGTCAAATTTTGACGCATACGAGAACATATTGAAAAAATTTCAACGTTGGCCCCATTCACTGCTCACTGTGCGGGTTCGATGGAAGAAATTTATGATGGGTGTATTGGAAGGTCCATGTCAAATTTCAAGATAGTTCCAACAATGATTCTATAGAAGGGAATGACGAATGATGACAATGAGAGGTGCATGATGAAAATTGATGAAAATGTGGACGATCTCAAAGATTATGTAGGGACATCATACATCCTTGAGTCTTGAAACCCTCCCATACCATCAAGGCATGTGTGTAGTCTAACCATGTGAAATTTATATGCATACAGACACATATTGAAGAAATTTCAACGTTGGCCCCATTCATTGCTCACTATGTGGAGTCAGTGCATGACATTTGTGGTGGGTGAATTGAATATTCTGCAACAAGAACTTGACTTGGTAATTCAATAATCAAACCCTCCTTAAGTATTATGCGGGGACATCAAACATCCTTAAGTATCGTCATGGGTGTTATGAGATCCTTAAGTATTATGTGGGTTCAATGGAATAAATTTGTGATGTGTGCATTGGAAGTCCCATGTCAAATTTCAAGATAGTTCTGACAACGATTCTATTAAAGGGAATGGTGAATGATGAAAATGAGAGGTGTAGCATGATGAACGCTGATGCAAATGTGGATGATCTAAAATATTATGTGGGGATATCATACATCCTTGAATATTTAAACCCTCCCATACCATCAAGGCATGTGTCTAGTCTAACCATGTCAAATTTTGATGCATACAGGCACATATTGAAGAAATTTCAACGTTGGCCCCATTCACTACTCACTATGTGGGGTCGGTGCATGGAATTTGTAGTGGGTGAATTGAATCTTATGCGACATCAACTCGACTTGGTAATTCAATAATCAAACCCTCCTTAATTATTGTGCGGGGACATCAAACATCCTTAAGTATCAAAACCCTCCCATACCTTCAAGGAAACTATCTAGTCTAACCATGTCAAATTTCGACGCATACAAGAAAAGATTGAAAAAAATTCAACATTGGCCCCATTAACTGCTCACTGTGCGGGTTCGTTGGAAGAAATTTTTGATGGGTGTATTGGAAGGTCCATGTTAAATTTCAAGATAGTTATGACAAAGATTATATAGAAGGGAATGACGAATGATGACAATGAGAGGTGCATGATGAACGTTGATGAAAATGTTGACGATCTCAAAGATTATGTGGGGACATCACACATCCTTGAGTCTTGAAACCCTCTGATACCATCAAGGCACATGTCTAGTCTAACCATGTCAAATTTCGATGCATACAGACACATATTGAAGAAATTTCAATGTTGGCCCCATTCACGGCCCATTATGCAGGGTCGGGGCATGACATTTGTGGTGGGTGAATTGAAGCTTCTGCGACATGAACTCGACTTGGTAGTTCAATAATCAAACAAAGTGGTTAAATCCGCTTTAACCAAGAGAATCAACAATAGAGCCACTTGAATAAATGAAGTCAATTTATTGATGTTTCATCCATTGGGGTTGCAAGCTAGGAATCAAACCTAGTAGAAATTGGCATTGGCAAGAGGAATGAAATTATTATTATGTTCAAAATTATCTAGTTTGTGTTGCTAGTGTTACCCCTCATTTTACATGAAATGCATGAAATGACAGTATGGGAGGGTTTCCAGACTCAAACATGACTCACACAAAAAAATTCACAATCAAACAAGAATCCTATAGAGTAATTAATGTGAAGGGTGGCATGCCAATGTTTTGGGTGGCATTGCCTACTCATGTAGTCGACGCTGCTTATAAGTGACATGTGAATGGGGCCAATGTTGAAATGTTTTCAATTTCTCCTTGTATGGACTAGAATTTGACATGGTTAGAATAAACACATGTAATGACAGTATGGGAGGGTTTACAAACTCAAACATGACTCACACAAACAATTTCACAATCTTACAACAAGCCTATAGAATAATTAATGTGAAGGGCGACAAGGCCAATTTTTTGGGTGGCATCGCCTGCTCATGTACTTAAAACCGACACATATAAATCATGACATGTGAATGGGGCCAACGTTGAAATTTTTTCAATTTGTGCTTGTATGGACTGAAATTTGACATGGTTAGACTAGATGCATGCATATCTTCCATTGTTGTTCAATTATTTTCAATTGATTCTTCCATTGTCCTTTCAATTATTTTCAATTGATCATGAATATCTTTGATTTTAACACTCATTTTCATATCTACAATCTTGTTGGAGATTTGTTTTTATCATCTGCTGCAGGTTTTCTAGATCCCCTCCTTTATCAGGCCCTTATTCTGTTTGTTTTAACGAGGATCTTGTTAACAAAAGTCCTCTCTTAGGTATAGGTTGGGTTTCCTTTTTTATTCATGAGATATGACCTTCTTTTCACCCTTTCATTTGAAATTCAATCATTTTAGCTTCTTTGAAATTTTTGGCCAGACTATGTTTGGCAGCCCTTTTTACGAGCATGGAAATAGAAGTTGGGAGAGAACTAGCGTATAATTCAATTTGAAACTCTTGGGTAGGTTCAGGCTCGAGTTGAAATTTATTCAAAATGGTGGTTAACCTTTGGTTGAAATATTTAACCTTTTCTTTTGGACTCATAGTGGTGGAGAAAAGTTCAGCCATTAAAGCTCCTGTGGTAGTTTCTTCGACAAATTTGTCCCAAAAAATCCTTTTGAAAATTTGTCCAGCTAGTTATGGAACCAACTGGCGGGTTGAAATACCAAGTCGAGGCTGAATTTTCAAAGGTATAAGGAAAATCCTTTCACACTACATATGTTTTTTGCACATTCATCAATCTTAGAGCTAATATGAACTTCTTAATATGGTCCTCAGGCAATCCAGAGGTTTCAGGGTCAAATTTAGGAAGTAATTTTTATGGATGTCTGGGTAGGTTATGCACCGATCTTGGGATTTCCAGAGCATCTCTTGCCAGCCATGGTTGGTTTTCTTGAGATTAATCTCCCCCTTATCCATTTTAATCATTATTATCATCCATGTCTTTCGATTCAGAACTTGAATAATCTGAGTTAGACCCTTCCTCTTCATATTCAAAATTGTCAGGCTCAGAGTAGTTACCGGCTGGTGTTTCGGGTATCATATTAAGGGGTTGTTCGATCTTTGTAAAGGAAAAATATATCAGGTCTTCTACTGTGTGAACAAATACCTAGTCAGTGGTGTCAACAAATGGTCTTCTTATTTGTTTTCTTCGAGGAAGTAAAGGAGCTAAAGGTAATGCTCTGATTTGTCGGGCATAAGCTCTAGTGATTCTTTTGAACTCATTTAACTCTTTGTGGGGAAGATCATAAGGTATTTCAAGGTACATGTGTTCTTCCTCTTCATGTTGAGGTGAGTTACTCATATCAAGAGTACTCTCTGTATGTGCTTTGTCTTGAGAGTGACTAGCCATGCATGTGGGTTGTTTTGAATCTGTAGGCTTTGCGGAATATTTTATCAGAAATATTGTTAGCCATGCATTCGTTCAAGCCCTCCTTCTAGCGCCAATTCCATTGAGGGGTCTGATATCCCTTTAAGTCAACAATAGGAACCAAAACCGATTAAGAGGCCCAATTAGACTTGTAAGCGTTTGATGAGTGGTAAGGTTCTTCATATTCGTGATCTAGTTGAAATTATAGATGGGCTTTAATCGTGATTGACATATATGTCTTCTCTGTTAAGCCTTTCCTCAGGATATGCAGTTCTCTTTTTGGATCTTTTCTAACATTTATAACAAAATAAAGATAGATATTTAAAATGGATGACAGATGATCTGGGATCTTTTTTTCATGTGACTTATTAAAGAATTGTATTAAATGAGCATAAACTAAAGTACATTATAAATAAGGAAAATCTCAAAAGGAAAGAGACATAAGAATGAAATATGAACACAAAAACTTGATAATGGAGTTCATCCCTGGTGGACTATGTCTCTGGGTCTTGCTCTCAAATGGGTAGGCCATTTTATTAACTCCACAAAAGAATTGGGCAACATACATAAGTATACCTCATTTTAGAGTTAAGCTACATAATCTTTGCTCAGATCCGAAAACTAACATGACCATTGCCTTCTTGGAATCGAATTACATAAAAATGACTGCCTGTACGCCTCGATCCAAGTCTGGGACTTTCAGGCCCAAGAGACACCCCTGCCTTGGTTTTTGTGCCTACCTCTACAAATGAATGACTAGAGAAATTCTCAAAAAGCATGTCAATTCCGTACGACCATGCCTTGGTCTCCCCTATGTCCCCAACACTGGCGGAAAACCCCCTTTTATACAAAATCTAGGCAGTTATGTAATAAGTGATTTGGTTGGCGCATTGGTTAGTGGAGCTAATTTAAGGCGTTTGTTTGGCAGAGGTTCCAGGGTCGAACCCGTGGACCTCCATTTCTCTTGGTGTGTAGTTTGGCGGTTGGATATATATGGTGGAAAAGCTACCAAAATCACAGAGATTCTAGCTAGAATGTTGGATATTCCATATATGGAGTGTGGTTGCATGAACTAGCACATAACCAAGGGTTGGGTCAAGGGCCTAGCCCTTTTCTTTCGCCCACATAGAGTATTATTAAACTTAAACAATATTTGTGTCATATTATAAACAAGGATTATGTAATGACACGTTGGATAGCGTGGAGTGTAAGGCCTTTATGCTAGGAGGTTAGGATTTTGACTCCTGTCGACTCCAATATATATTTTAATGAATTGTACTGTAAGAGGCCAATGGGGGGTTGCCACTTGGCAACCTCTCATTGGTTGTCCTATGTGTCAACTGGAGACTAGAACACATAATCCACCATGTGTAACTGTAAGAACCTGCCATGTATACCTATAACATCATGCCACATCTCCCTGTATAGACGTGCCATGTGTCACCCTTGCAGTGGTGACACATGTCACCTTGACCTTTGACTTTTTGACCAAGTTTGACCTAAATTTTGATCGCTTATAACTTTTGCATACGAGCCTCGTTTGACGAACCGTTTGTGTCGTTAGAAATATTACGACACGCTCTTCATGAACATGTCATTTTTACTGAGTTTTGGGAACTTTTATTTTTTTCCCTTTCTCTGTCTGTTGAAGCCATTCTAAGCGTCCTGAGTTTCCTCTATGAGTTTTGAGTTGTTCTTATCCTTCTCTAGATCCTTTTTGGATCACGCCTTCCCACTGAGAAATTTTTGGACGACCAAAAGATTTCATCAATCAATAGGTAAATGAGGGAAGAGTCCCCTCACTTTTTCCTTCTCAATCCACTTTGCTTTGCTTGGATATGTGCCCTTTAAGCCTACTCAAAGATAATCAAAATCACCCCTGCATGAATTCCTCATCCTTCTTTCCAGGATGATATATTCATGTAACTCATCCAAGTACTCAGGTGCAAACTCATCAACTGAAGGTATTGAAACTTCCACATCCTGATCCATGATCATGGGAGGCTCAAAAAGTTTCAAGTTCTCTACATTCACAATGGAGTAAATCTGCATATAAGGTGGAAGATCTAAATGAAAAGCATCGGTGCCACTTTTCTCCAAGGTAGTGAAGGGTCCATATGGGATAGGCTTGAGTTTCTTTATTTCACCCTTCAATCGTTCTTTGTTGATGTGAAGCCATACCCGGTCTCCAACATAGAACTGATGATCAACCCTGTGCTTGTCATGCCGAGCTTTATACTGTGCTTGACTCTTCTCCAACTGTTCCCTGACTGCCTAGTGTATTTGCTAGATCCTTTGGATGAACTTGCAGGCTTTGTCCTCTGTTCATTCTTCATTCACATCGACATCTCTCCCATACATTAAGTCCAAAGGAACCTTGGGCAGGTACCCAAAATATGTCTCAAAAGGTGAACTATGAGTGGACGAATGTAAAGCTCAGTTATAAGAATGTTGTACATAGGGTATATGTTCATCCCATAACTTAGGATACTTGCTGCAGTAGCCTCGAAGCAAAAGTACCATTGTTCTGTTTACCACCTAAGTTTGTCTGTCAGTCTATGGATGAAAAGAAGTTCTCCTCTTCAATTTGGTGTCCATCATTCTCGACAAGCTAGTCCAAAAATCCCAAAGGAATCAAGTATCTCGATCTGAGACAATGGATGTGGGTAACCCAAAGTGAACCCAAACATACTAAAAAAAGACATTAGTGATCTGCTCAATAATGATCTTCTTTTTACATGGCATCAAGATACACATCTTTATGAACCTATCCACTACGACATACAAATAATCATGACCCCCTTTGGTCATTGGTAAACCCCCTACAAAATACATGTAAATGCTTTCCCATGGATGGGATGGAACAGGAAGTGTTGAGTATAGCCCCGGTTTTCTATTAGTGGGCTTACAAGGAGAACATATCACACACCCCTTTACATATTTAGTTACAATTGCTTTCATTTGAGGCCAATAACAAAACCTCTGCAGATGAGCCATAGTTTTTCCTACCCCAAAATTCCAAGACACAAGAGAAGTGTGAGCTTCTCGTATTACATGGACTCGTTCACTTGTAGGAATACATAGCTTCCCAAGATGATAAAATAATTTTCTCTGTAGACATTAGTTCTCTACTTGTGCACCATGGATTAGCTTCTCATATACTTTTTTAAAATCTTCATCGATGGAATATTATTCTACATAGCTATCATGGGATAAAGAAGTATTCTTCAAAATAATAGAAGAAAAAATAGGAGGTCTAGAAAGCATATCGGCTACCTTGTTACTTGTACCCTTCTTGTACTTGATTACCAAATGAAATTGTTGTAGAAAACCCATCTATCTGTAGTGTCGATATTGTTGCAATTTGGTTTTTTCTTGGAGATACTATAAGGGTTGTTGATCTATATGTATAATTGTTTCCTTCCCTAACAAGTAGTGCTTCCATTTCTTTATGCTTTGAACTAATGCATACAACTCTTTATCATATGTAGGATACTAAACAACAGCTTGGTTAAAAGTTTCAGAGTGATAACAGATAGGCTTATGATATTGGATCAATACTGCACCCATGGCGTATCTGTTGGCATCTGTCTCAATATCAAATGGATGTTGAAGATTCGATAGTGCTAATACTGGTGCATAACTAATCTTCTCCTTCAAAGTGTCCAAATATTTTTGTTTCTTTCCTTCCCACTAAAAAATGTTCTTCACACTGGTTAGGGCATGCAAAGGATTTTCTATAAAGGAGAAGTTGGGAATGAATCTCCTCCAATATTGGATTGCACCTAAGAAGCTCCGAACTTCGGTTACACTCTTTGGCTCAAGCCATTTTACAATTACATCAATTTTGGAAGGATCAATTTTCAATTGTCCTCCTCCTACAATATGACCTAAGTATACAAGTGCAGTCTTTCCAAATTCACATTTAGACATTTTCACATACATCTTTTCCCTTTTCAAAGTATCCAATACTTGTTTTACATGACTTACATGTTCATCCCAAGTCTCGCTAAAAACAAGAATGTCATCTAAATACACAATCACAAAGTCATATAGGAAAGGCTTGAATACCTCATTCATCACACGCATGAAAGTTTTCGGAGATTTACAAAGCCCAAACGACATAACTAACCACTCAAACAATCCATGTTTGGTTTTAAAGGTAGTGTTCCATACATCCTGTTTTGCAACCCTGATTTGATGATATCCACTGCACAAATCTAACTTAGTGAAATAAACATCATTCTTCAATTGATAAAGTAAATCATCTATGCGAGGAAGAGGGTATCAATTTTTCACCGTGATTTTATTTAAGGCCTAGTAATCAACACACATTCGCCATGTGCCATCTTTCTTTGGCACCATCATGATCGGAGAACCACAAGGAGATGAACTGGGCCCGATGACCCCTTGATCCAATAAGCCATGTACCTGCTTCTTAATCTATGTCGTCTCCACAACTGTCATCCTGTATATGCCCACATTAGAAAGAGGAGAATCCTGCTGAAAATGTATCTCATGTTGGATTTCCCTCTTAGGAGGTAATCCATCTAGTTCCTGAAAACTATCATTATACTTAGAAACAATATCAATTAATTCCTTTTTATGAGATGGATCACACCATTGGAAAGCATCGAATGTCCCGACATCTTTCTCCTTGACGACCATGAGTACATATCTCTTATTAGTGGTTATGAGTCTTTTAATTTGCCCCACACTAACAAGTTTCATATTTACCCTCATGTTGTGAGCTCTAAAAATATATTCCACTCCCCCTTTAGTAAGGTGGTATTTTTTCTCATGACGAAAGAAGAATGCTTTTCTCTCATAAAAATAAGGACTCCCCAACACTATGCCACATATATCAAGTGGTACAACATCCAAATCCACTTCATCAATCAACTTGGAAGCAATAGCAAATCTGACCCTACATTGTTTGGTGACATTAAATTTTTCTTTATCACATACCCAACCAAGAGTATAAGGCTTTGGATGTGGTTTCGTTTCAAGACCCATCTTCTTGACAAGTGCTTCAGATATTAAGTTTACTTGGGAACCCGGATCGAATACTATATCTATCTTAGTATGTTTAAATTCAACTCGTATATGAAATAACTCATTCCTCTTTCGTTCATCATCATGAGATTCATTATTGGAACTTGAACTAGCATGAAGAGAATATTTACCTAGTACTCCAACCATTGTGATCTTTCAGTCATCTCTTGAATCGGAACCAAGATCTTGTTGCACTGTAGCGACGTTTTTGTCTTCCCTTTTCCACCAAATTGTTTCGGTTTCTTTTCTGGATGCAGTTTCCAACAATGTTCTTCATTGTGACCGCTCTTCTTGCAATGAGTGCAAGATGGTTTTCCTCCTTCTCTTGTTATTGTAGTGGTCTTCTTGTCCTTCCTTTTGAACTTATTGAAAGTATTTTGTGGGAAATTGGAAGGTTTCTTCATGGGATCTTCTTGAACATGGTTCCCGCTGTTCTCAAGGTGAGTGGCTTGCACAAAAAATTAGTCAAGACTAGTGGGGTTAAACAAGAGAAAAGTATGATGAATATAACTATGAAGTGTGCCAATATACTTCATTAAAGTTTCATAAGAATCCAAAGGAATAGTCAATGCAAGAGATTTCTTCCTAAATTCTTATGTGAAACTTTGTACAGTTTGACCTTTACTTTGCCTTAAATTTTGCCATTCCATCATTTCTTTATGTAAATACCCTAATGGATAGAACTGCTTCCTTATCTCTATTTTAAATTCTGACCATGAGGAAAGAAGATTACCACACTTACTTCTGTCTTGTAGCTTTCTCTCCCACCATACGAGAGTGGTGCCTTCCAACCAAAGAGAAGCCAGTTTAACTTTAACTTCCTCTTCATAAATATGTTGAACACGACAATATACTTTAACCTGTCGGATCCAATTATCTAGTTTTTCAGGATTAGCATCTCCATTAAACATAGGTAATTTGTTTTTTACATCAAGCTTGAATAAAGATTTCTTAAAAGAGGCTCTATGGTTAGAATGTTGAGAGTGATGAGAATGATCAGAGGAAGAAGAACTAGAAATTGAAGGTGAAGATGGAGGCTCAGGAGGGTCTCCTCCAGCCCCTTGGTTTACCAAAGCATCATGATCAAGTGGTTCTTCCTTTTTCTTCCCTTTCTTCGTCATCCTCTCCTCGTAATCTCCATACATTCGTTCGACCATTTCTGACATGTGATAAAAGACCATGTGAAAGTTTTTCTCCTATTCATCACGCTTGTCCTCTTCTTCCATCTTCTTCCTTTGGGATGCACGACCAGCTTCGGGGATTGAAAGTCTTAATAGTTCCTTCACCATGCTTATGCTAGGACCTAGTAATCATTCATATTAAAAAATTCAAGTCAAAGACGACTGCTTTGATACCAACATGATCCAGGATCTTTTCATCAGGTGACTTATTAAAGAATTGTATTAAATGAGCATAAACTAAATTACACCATAAAGAAGGAAAATTTCAAAAGGAAAGAGACATAAGCATGAAATATGAACACAAAAACTTGATAATAGAGTTCTCCCCTAGTGGAATACGTCTCCGAGTCCTTCTCTCAAATGAGTAGGCCTTTTTATTAACTCCACAAATGAATTGGGCAAAATACATAAGTATACCTCATTTTGGAGTTAAGATACAGAAGCTTTGCTCAGATCATAAAACTAACATCACCATTGCGTCTATGGCATCGAATTACCTAAAAATGATTGCCTCCATGCCTCGATCTGAGTCTGGCACTTGTAGGCCCAAGAGACACCCCTACCTCATTTTTCGTGATTGCCTCTGCAAATGAATGACTAGAAAAATTCTCAAAAAGCGTGCTAATTCCGTACGACCGCCCCTTGGTTTCCCCTCTATCCCCAACACTGGAAAAAAAATATTTTTTATAAAAAATCTAGGTGGTTATGTAATAAGTGAGTTGGTTGGCGCATTCTTTAGTGGAGCTCATTTAAGGCGTTTGTTTGGCAGAGGTTCCAGGGTCGAACCCGCGAACCTCCGTTTATTTTGGTGTGTAGTTTGGTGGTTGGATATATATGGAGGAAAAGCTACCAAACTGGCGGAGATTCTGGATAGAATGGAAGATATGCCATATATGGAGTGTGGTTGCATGAACTAGCACATAACCAAGGGTTGGGTCGAGGGCCTAGCCCTTTTCTTCTGCCCACATAATATTATTAAACTTAAATAATATTCGTTCCATATTATAAACAAGGACTATGTAATGGCATGTTTGCTAGTGCAAAGTGTAAGGCCTTTGTGCTAGGAGGTTAGGAGTTCAACTCTCGTCGGCTCCAATATATTTTTTAATGAAATGCACTGTAAGAGGCCAATGGGGGGTTGCCACATGGCAATCTCTCATTGGTTTTCCTCTGCCACATGTCAACTGGAAATTGGAACACATAATCTGCCACATGTACCTATAAGAACCTGCCACGTATACCTATAACATCATGCCACATCTCCCTATATGGACGTGCCACATGTCACCCTTGCAATGGTGACACGTGTCACCTTGACCTTTGACTTTTTGACCAAGTTTGACCTGAACTTTGATCGTTTATAACTTTTTCATACGAGCTCCGTTTGACGAAATGTTTGCGCCGTTAGAAATCTTACGATGCGCTCACCATTATTTTTACTGAGTTTTGGGAACTTTGAATTTTTCCCCTTTCTATGTCTCTTGAAGCCATTATGAGCATCCTGAGTTGCCTCTGTGAGTTATGAGTTGTTCTTATCCTTATCTGGATCCTTTTTGGATCAACAGAGGGAAACTAACTGTGTGTTGGGGGAAGGCTGGGTTGCAGGATAACCTTTATACCTTAGCATGCCGACACAGAAGATCTAAACTGCTTCAAACTAACATTAATACCATTTTGATTAGTAGACATTCAACATTGTGTAAGATAACAGTTACAGAAATAAAATATATACATGACAAGAAGTTAGTGCAAGAAAACGTAATCTTCAATGCTCTATTCACTACTACATATTGTAAAAATTCTGACGTTTTATTTTCGGCATTATGGACAAAATTGTCCATATTGTCGCAAAATAGTGGAAATTTATAAATAAATAAAAAGCATGTTGCCCGATAACGTCGCTCTTTCCACGTTAACGTTTCTCTTGCCACGTTAACATCGCTCTTGCCACGTTTTCCACTGGAACGTCGCTCTTGCCACCTTTTCCACTGTAACATCGCTCTTGCCACGTTTGTGAAGATGTATGTCGCAATTGCCACGTTAACATCGGTCTTGCCACGTTAACGTCGCTCTTGCCACGTTTTCCACTAGAACGTCGCTCTTGCCACGTTTTCCACTGGAACATCACTCTTGCCACGTTTGTGAAGATGTATGTCGCAATTTCCACGTTAACGTCACTCTTGCCACGTTTTCCACTGGAACGTCGCTCGTGCCACATTTTCCACTGGAACGTCACTCTTGCCACGTTTGTGAAGATGTATGTCGCAATTGCCATGTTAACATTGGTCTTGCCACGTTAACGTCTCTCTTGCCACGTTTTCCACTGGAACGTCTGTCTTGCCACGTTTGTGAAAATGTATGTTGCAATTGCGACGTTTGCGAAACTAGGTTTTCCCCTCCAACGGTCACCTTAGTATGTTCACCAAGTCAAAATACCAACGGTCACTTAGGACTTTTGTACGTCGGAATTGCGACGTTACAAAATCTATAAATATGTTGCATTTGACGGATGTTGCGACAAGTTTGCTATAATAACGACGCTTCAAAAAGGGTTTGCAGATCTTCTTAGCGAACAAAAAATAGATATTTGTTTCAGTATAAGTTTATGGGGAAGAATGTCAGAAAACATTAGAGCTGGGAAAAGAATTAAAGAGGGTGAAAAGGGTGACGGTAAATGTTATTGCCCTTGCAAAAATTGTTGTACTAGACGTCCCGAAAGAGTTTTAATAGCAACAGCTACAAAACAT
>ML800799.1:496243-512808 GCA_009831015.1 Picea engelmannii
CGATTTCTTCACTCGGACACCTGCTTATGCTCATTTATAGATATTATAGATTCCTGATTGCAATATATTCCCGGAAGTTTCCCAGTAGGTGGCCCTGCATTGCTTTAATTCATCCAATAAATCAACGACGTGTCAATCGTTCTGGAATCTCATTTCGTCTAGCCTCGCTTTTCAAAGTGCACTTGCGACCAACAAAGCTGGAAAATGTGTTCACATTATCCATTCGCTTTTCCGACCAACAAATTTGGTAATATACATTCACTTTATAAATTGCATTTCTGACCATTCATTTTAAGTTAGCAGTAGTACTACAGAGTATAAATCTAAAACAGCTATGATGATGGAATATGTCATGTGAACAGAGAATATATGCTCTCTAGTACTAAAGGATCTGATAGTTTGATCCATTTTGACAGTATTTGTATCAGAATTTTTATATTTTTTTAATGCAAGTTTTCTTTCTTTTTATCAAAAAAGAATAGTATTCTGAATCGTATCTAAGGATGTGCATTTTTTAATATTCATTTTAAGTTAGCAAGTACTGGGAATGTCCTTTAAAATTAAAATTGTTTTCCTGCTTATTGGTGGAAAATAAAGCGCTGATATGGGATAATCTCCAGCTCAGGGGTTTCGGAGTCGGAATTCATTTGTTTGTGGATTGTCCCTTCTCCATTGATGTTTGGAATAGAGTAAGACAGATTTTAAATCTTGTGGGCTTGTGGTCGGGAAACACTATTCCTGAGTGTTTTAAGCACTGGAAAAATCTGAATACAAGTTATCTCAATCTTCCGGCCTTATCTCAATCTTCCGGCCTACATTTGTTGGCACACATGGCTGGAGAGGAATTGTGTGATCTTTGAGAATGGGAAGCCATCAATACATAAGGTGGTTATCATGTCTCTATGGGCATTGAAAGATCACATGACGACTATTAGAAAAAAGCAGGTTCGGAGCATTTCAAAGAACCCTGAGGCCAGGTGCTTGGCTGGATAGTTTGATGGTGCGGCCTCTGCATCTGGTCTCAATAGTGGAGCTGGTGGGGTCATTCGGATAAACGAGAACATAATTTTCAAATGGTATTTCAATTGCGGTTCGGGTACCAATACCAGAGCAAAGCTATTTGGAGCTTGGGCTCTTCTCACACTTGCTATTTGGCTTGACATCTCAGAGTTCTTTGTGCAGGGTGACTCAAGGATTATTATTGATTGGCTGATCGGCAAGGGACGTCTTCAAGTTATATCCCTGGAGTGCTAGAAGGACAGGATCTCTGAACTCAAAAATCTTTTCCACTTTATCTCCTTTCAGCATGTGTATCGTGAAGAAAATTTTGATGCAGACAACCTCTCTAAGATGGCACTTCATAGGCCTCCTGGAAAAATTGAATATTTCCAATGTGTTGGGGATCATGAAGGCCCACATATGTTCATAGATCTTTTCCACATATGTTCATAGATCTTTTCTAGCTTATGAAAGTTTTGTCTTTTTTACCCATGTTTTGGAAGTCTATTAGGATATAGGCTCTAGAGTATTTTGGTTGTCCTGTATTGAGGTTAGGTCACAAGATATGTTGACTTTGATGTCATTTTGATGGGTAATTGTATCTACCAATTTTGAGAATCTTTTCAGCTGTTTGTTGAAGTTTTCGGAGAATGTTATCATGTAATGAATAGTTTATAATCTCTATGAATATAAAGCGAAATTTTTTGTGGAAAAAAAAGGTAGTACTTAACTAAGAATTGTACCCAAGGATGTGATAAAATGAATGGTCATAAATGCACTTTAAAAAGTGAATATATATTACCAACTTTGTTGGTCGGAAAAGCCAATGGATAATGTCAACAAATATGAGGGTGAGGGTGCGGGTGGAGGAAATATTAGAGAAATGGAGCGAGGGTGCGGAAAATATTAGAGAAATCTCTAATATTTTCCCCACCCCTACCTCATTTCTCTAATATTTTCCCCACCCTCACCATCATATGTAATATATGAGGTATGGGGGTGGGGGTGGGAGTGGGGGTGGCAGTGGAGGAAATATTTGAGAAATGTAATTATACATTTCTCTAATATTTGCACCACCCCCACCCCATTTCTCTAATATTTCCCCATCTTCATATGTAATATTACATTTCTCTAATATTTCCCCAACATTTCTCTAATATTTTCCCACGTCAATCACATAGGCATTGTTTAAATTTTTAGGTTTTGGAATTTTCCATTGCAATCTTCTTAAAGATTTGGGTGGGGATGGGGAAATATTAGAGAAATGTACGAGATTTGGGTGGGGTGGGGAAATATTAGAGAAATGTATAATACAAATCTCTAATATTTCTTCCACCCCCACCCAAATCTCTAGGGATGGGGAAATATTAGAGAAATGTATAATACAAATCTCTAATATTTCTCCCAACCCCACCCAAATCTCTAATATTTCCCCATGTCAACCACACATGGGTTGTTTAAATTTTTAGGTTTTGGAATTTTTCATTGCAATTTTCTTAGATGAATACATAGATGAATGTAGTCTCGTGAAAAGCCCCTCCTACACTAGGATTATACAGATTTACCACTCAAATCTACAAATCCAAAAATTTCTTGTGAAATTTCTAGCAAAATAAAAAAAACCCTCCTACACTAAGATTATACAAAATTACCACTCAAATCTACAAATCCAAAAATTTCTTATCAAATTTTTAGCAAAAATTTCTTGGATATAGAACCTTTCACACCTTTTAACTGAAGTCAAATAATACACACTTGATAATACAAATTTCGTACTTACAAGCCTCTAGAAAGCTTCCCCACAAGAGCGTGGATAAACAAAGTTCCACCCTATTTTTCCAACAAACAAATAAGTGGAAATACCTTTTTTTCAATTTTAACAGAAACATATTAGTTTTGTAATACATAACTTTCCCTATCAACATGAAATTTCCAAAACCTATTACCAAAGATTATTAGCTCAAATTCAAAAATTACTCACCTATTTTATTAGATATCCAAGAAAACTACTTTCTATAAATCTTCACTATATTCACACACATTATTGACATATATATATATGATTATATTGGATTTAGAACCAAACTTTATCATTATTAATTAACTAAAATCACTAATCTAAAAATATATTAACACATTGACATAATAGTCCAATATCATTAGTCCATATATATTTTATTAGATATCCAAGAAAACTACTTTCTATAAATCTTCACTATATTCATACACATTATTGACATATATATGATTATATTGGATTTAGAACCAAACTTTATCATCATTAATTAACTAAAATCACTAATCTAAAAATATATTGAGACATTGACATAATAGTCCAATTTCAATAATCCATATATGATTCTGTTGGATATCTGACCAGACTTCTTATCACCATTCTTTTTCTTTTTCCACTATCATCGAAACTTTTTTATTTTTTAACATCATTGCTATTATTTGTTCTTCCCATCCATACTCAAAATAATATTTCAAAATAATAGTTGATGAAGAACATGTCCATTGGGTCATTGGGTGACTTGTTTAACATCATCTCAAAGCGCTTTTTGCGGAGATGATCTCGGTATAAATTTTAAGAAGCAAGTTACAATTACGCTGATTGGGTTACTGTTAAAAATTAACACGTGTGTTTATTGAAATCTTCACAATCCACAATTCTAATTACTTTAAATGATTTTATGGTTCAAAAGTAAATTAGCATACCCCTAGCATGGGAAAGAAAATGCTAAATTGTAACATACTTTAGCCTGAAAAAGAGAACGTCAAATTGAATCTAGATGATTTGTTTAAAGATAAGAGAAGTGTGTTGGATGATTCATAATAAGTAATAAAAAATCCATTGAATATGGTTCATGAATAATGTATTAAAATGATCTTTATATGGTTAAGTATCAATAGAAATCCTTCTATTTGATATCATTTGTGATGGAAAATTACTCATGATTGAAATTTTTCATTATTTCTATATTATATAAAGAATGTTTTTTAAGAATGAATGTTTCAATTTCCTTTAACATTTTCACCATCTTTGTAATGATCAAAATATTTGTATGATCAAAGTGATTGTTTTTTTATAATAACAAGTATGATCATATATAGTGAAGCATATCATGTTTTCCACATATCATTAGAACTTTAAAGTATGAAAATACATGGTATAAAAACACCACTCTAAGAGTTCTCCATTGATGTCTTTGGTAATAGTAATAGTGAATTACCCTATTCCAAAATTCTATTTTTTGAATGCAAAAATAAATTCAGCATGCTGAAAAACTCTTACAACATTCGAATTATACAATAACAAAAAAAATTCATTTCCTAAAAAGTTTAAACTATGACCAAAAAAAATCATTTCCTAAAAAGTTTAAACTATAACCAATGTAAATACATTTGATAAGATATGGAAATAAAATAAAATTCAATCATTTCATAAAAAGTTTAGAATATTGCCAATGTAAATACATTATTTAATAGGATATGGAAATAAAATTCTTTTTCATTTGGAATTTTTATTCAAATGAGTATACAATAGTTAACACTAAAAGACAAATAAGTTTTATTTTTATTCAAATGAGTATACAATAGTTAACACTAAAAGACAAATAAGTTTTAAAATAAAGTTCACATATTCAACTACTCAATTATTTTATCCTTGAAGATAAAGAATACTCAATAGTTAACACTAAAAGACAAATAAGTTTTAAAATAAAGTTCACATATTCAACTACTCAATTAATTTATCCTTGAAGATAAAGAATACTCAATTAATTTAATCTTCAAAATAAAGTTCATACTCAATTAATTTTCTATTAAAAGGAAAAAAATCGACAAACTATCTTCTATATCTCGTGAAAGTGACCGTTGCGTGCTAAGGTTCATTCTCGTAATAATAAATAATCTTTGTTTTTTAGAATGACCGATTCCGATTTGATAGTATACAATCGTAGATTTATGTCTAGTTACCTCAAAAATAAAATCGGGTTAGACAGTGAACGGATCGCTTCCATTAAATAAATTTCTTAGGCCGACGTTTTCGGGTCTTCTATTTTTTGTGAGTCTTCGTTACATTTTTCTATGTACTCTTCGCTATCATATGTTTACAATATATTTTTTTATCAATGTCTCTCATCACCCTATTACGTTGCCATGTGGACTTGCCTACCGTTCCATTGCCCCCATTGACTCGGCTGCCAACAAGTCAATGGGAAACAATACAATAGTATTATTTTTTTATTAAATATTTGGAATTTGTATAGTTGGATTTATATGTTTGTGTAATTTCATTGCAAAGGAAGGATGTGTGTAGCCTATTTAAAATTAACTAGAAAAATAAATATCTAGAGAAATTCATAAAAATAGAAGTTTTGATGTTTGTGCGTCCAAACTACTAGTTTTGTCATTTTGAACTTAAATCTAAAGAAACTAAGTTAGTAAAGCTACTTTGAAATTCTTAATCTCACAAAAAAATTGAATGTAAGCAACACTCACACATTACAAAAACACATGAATGTTCTAAAGTGTGTGTGTTAAAAGGATAATTGATCCGAAAATTCCAGACACCATTTATTCTTTAAAAATATACATAGAGCATCTAACTTGATTCATAATTAATTCTTGATCGTATTGAGGTGATTGCAAAAAAATGATGTTGTGTTTTTTATTCAAAAACTCATAAATTGATGATTAATTTGCAGCTTATTGAGATGACACAACATAAAATAAAAGAACTCAAATTACATATATTGATGAGATAATTTACTTCATCTTCAAATCCTCTTAGATAGTAAGATTGTTCTTCGTCATCTCAAAATGCAAAATTACATTACAACATGGACTTTCAAAATCCAATTTTGCAGACTCTCTTGAATTCCGCTGCTCAAACTCAAAAAAAGAGTTTACCATTGAATTCGGTGCAAAATTATGAGAAATTTGAGTATAATGTCGACCATGTTATGAACTAGCTCAAATTTACCCTCTTTACACGTCAAACGATGTACTATGATGCTCATTAATGGAAAAATGGACTTAGACTTTTAAAAATGACCTCTTAGCACAAAAATAACATCACCATTAAACACCTCTATGAAAAACGAGAAAAAATGATTATAAACATGCCTATGTTCCATCAATATAACTCATGGCATGCATATCGAGACAATGCCAATTAGGATTCTCTTCATGTTGGGAAATGTATCCATCCGTACAACTTCGGGATCCATTCACACCTCAGACTCTGCGCCAACATTGGAATGTGTGTTCTTGGTCTATGTGCATACATTAAAATCCGTGCCCATTAAATAGGTTGTGGGCTAAAACTTTCTGTATGCAATAATAAGCAAACATTAAATATATTTTTTGGGATACCCTCGTAATAAGATGTACTTGTGGTCTAACGGATAAACCATTGATACATTGTGTGGCAGGACAGTGGTTCAAACCCCACCAACCACTGTTGGTTGCATTGGTTTTTGTTACAACGATGGCATATGGTATATATACATATGGTTATAACTAAAGTTTTAAACACTCCCCACCCTCGATGCACGAATATAGGTGGTCACATTGAACAACATATAACCATGTAATATGGGTTGAGGGATAGGCCCTCAACCCTATTTCCGCCCAACAATACCACACTACAACCTTAAATAAATATAAGACCATACACTCATTAAGTCTCATCGTGTGGTCTATTGGTAAAGCACTCAAGTAAGGTTGTGGGAGGTCCATAGTTCTACCCCTGTCAACTCCCATAAAATTTTGATATACATAAACCATAATGACCAATGGGAGGCTCCCACGTGGCAACCTCTCATTGGCTTATCATTTCCATGCGTCGAATTCCTATCGGTACCAATTGTACTCCACAGATCGCTAAGTCACATCCTTGGTTGGATGTATGGTGTGACATGTGGCATTCCATGGTGTGGCCACATCACCTCCATATGGTCATATGTTTGTGCCACATGTCACCCTTTAAGTGGTGACACATGTCACCCTCACCCTTTGACTTTTTCCTTTTCCCCCCTAGTTGACGAGAACTTTGACTAGCCATATGTTTTGCATACGAGCTTTGTTTTAGGAAATTTTTGCGTTGTTGGAAATATTTCTCCAAGATCTACGCATTGATGGAGTTTTCGAGAGAATTTGGGATAGTTGAAATTTTGGTATTTATGGATCCTCCTAGACCTTTATGAGCATTCTGGATCTTCCTGGACCTTTTGTGAATGTTTTGGATCCTCCTCGACCACACGTTCCCACTGAAGAACTTTTGGACCTCCAAAAATATAGATATTCAACAACTTAGTGATGATAACTCTAATTCACTCTTCCACCTTACTACAATGCTCCTATACAATAACTTAGTGATGAAGCTTCTTCACTCTTCCCTCTCCCTGAATATTTTGGAACTCAATATTCCTCTTGGATATTAGATCTAAGATATTAGGTCAATGTACTTTTGTCTGTTTATGAAATATGGCTTTGACTCTGGCTTCTGGGATTGTCGCTAATATAGATGTAGCTTCAATTCTGGCTCATAGATTCCTGATAGCAAAAGTCTTGTTCATTGATTCTCTGCAATACTTGAATCTTGTACGTCAACATCCACTCTCGTCTCATATTCTTCTAAAGATAGTCTTGTTGAGGGGTCTGAGATCCATTTAACTCAACAGTAGGAACCAAACCCACCTAAGAGGCCCAATTAGACTCATAAGCGTTTGATGAGTGGTAAGGTTCTCCAGATTCGTGATCTGGCTAGAATTATCGATGGGATTTAATTGTGATTGACATATATGTCTTTTATGTTAAGCCTTTCCTCAGGCTATGCAATTCTCTTTTTGGTTCTTTTCTAATGTTTATAACAAAATAAAGATAGAGCTATAAACTAGATGACAAAGGGAAGCTAACTATGTGTTGGGTGAAGGATGGGTTGAATGATAACCTTTATACCATAGCATGCAGAGGAAGAAGATCTAAAATACTTCAAACTTGCATTAATACGATTTTGATTAGTAGACATTCAACATTGTTTGAGATAACATTCACATAAACAAGATATACATGTGACAAGAAGTTAGTGCAAGAAAAGTAATTTTCAATGCTCTATTATCCATCAAAGGTTAACATAATCGATTTCTATTCATCAACTAGAATAAAAGAACTGTTGCAACATCATAAGATAACTTTAAATAGAAGATACAATAACTCTTACTCAATACAACAATAAATATTGAATCCACGGACAGAGATAATCCCCCTTGGTCCAATCACATTCACACCTTAGATGAAAGAATTGTTTTTGGCTTCAAATAAAACTTCTTAATAAAAATAATTTGCACATAAATAGTTCTCTTACAAAATTCAGAAAAAGTCTTTCTCTCCAAAACCATCGACCCCCTCTAACATACAAAAGATGTCTATTTGTCACAAATATGGAGGCCCTTGACCAATGTAGAACTGAGGCTTAGCTCTATACATCGGTTGTAAAACAACGTATTAACTTAACTAAAACACACTGTTGGAGAATGTTAATGAATACTCTGAACTTGACTTAACAAAAGGAGTGGTTATTATCACACAAAAAATACCACTTATTATGTCTGAATTTAAAAGAGTTTTGTAATTGAATAATTAAACTACTACTAGAACTAAAGCTAGACTAATGCTCATGTTGGGGTGAACCAGTATTTGGCAGGAAATGACTGGGAGTGACAGAGTTGTGTTCTGTATTGAGCATTGGCATGCATCACGCTATTGGAGGCCACTGGGAGATAGTTGGATGTTGGCAGTGTTTTTCTCCCACGTATCCCCTCGAGGAAAGAAATAAGTCATCGACGTTTTCTAGAGCCTCTGATATTCTTTATGCAGTCTGAACATGTAGTTTATCCATTCCTGGTTTTGTGCCCCTTTTTAAAAATTTCAAAACGTGCCATAAATGTGGGTGAGCCACTTTGGAAATCCGACGTTCGGGGGATTTGGAGCACAGAATATTCATATCTCCTGGAGGCCCAAACTCCCGGTGTCATTAACCACCACTTATCTCTAATTAACCTTGGATTTATCCTTAAACATTTGGTGTTTCGACACTTCGACAATTTGGGATTTTGTGAGTTGTGGATGTTGAGTTTGAGAATCTCCTAGAGTTACAATGTTGCGGAGTGACATGGTAGTTCGGGACCCATTTCGATTGTTCAAGGATCCGATACTTCGACAATTCATGGGTTCAGAGAACTGTGCTCACTTTGAGTTGAAATTCCCCATAGTGCTAAACTCCCAGAGTGACGTGGTGGCCTGACGTCATATCGCTGACATGTCATAGAAAGAAGGGTGACACGTGTCACTTGAAATAGTACAAATGAAGGACCCAAATATGCTTGAAATGAGTGCCACATGTCCTAACAGGAAAGTTCCACACGACTCAACTGATGGATGCCATGCGTCTCCAACTCTTCGACACTTCGACACTTCGAGGTTCAGGAGTTTCTGTGTTGATTTGAATTGAAATCTTCTATAGTGGCGATCTCTTGGATCTAACGTGTCCACATGACATAACTGTTGTTGACATGTCCACATGAAAGATAGTGACATGTGTCACCTAGAATAGTGGATGATGTAACCCAAATGACCTGAAACGAGTGCCACGTGTTGGCAATCAATGGATGCCATGTGTCTTTGGCTCTTCGGTACTTCGGCTCTTCAGCTCTTCAACACGTCAATGATCTGCGCTTGTCTTGAAGTAAAACCTCCCAGATGGCCGATCTTCGGGATTTGACGTCGCAGTCTAATGTCATATCGTTGACATGTCACAGAAAGAAGGGTGACACGTGTCACCCACAAATGGGAAGATGACGTAACCAAAGGTGTCTAAAATAATTTCCACGTGTCTCAACTGATGAATGCCACATGTCTCAACTGATTAATGCTACATGGCTCCGGTGTTTCAACATTCGAGAGTTTTGAGTGCTAAGTGTGGAGATGTCTTGGATGGATGATCTTGCGAAGCAATGCGACGGTTCGACATTCAGGAGTTTTCGACAAAGATGAGCTCGGACATTTCGACGCCAAAGTCGTTGAGTGAAGTTTTTGTAACTTTGCTATTAAACCACACGTGAGTTTGAGACTCTGCATAGTCGTTGATCTGCATTGAATGTTATATATCCGTTGTTGAATATTTGACCTGTCTGTTTGGCTTGAAATCTAAGCCCGAAATGGACTGCTCTGAATTACTGCGTCTTTTCTGTGGAAGCTTACTACACATACAAAGGACTTGGTGGTCCTAGATGTCTCCTGTGCACAAAAAAAAATTGGTGGACATCCTGCATGCTCAATCAATGGAAAACATGATGACAAGTATTTCGAACCAAATCATGGCATGCAATTATCCTTCAAGAAAACTGAAACAATTTGTGCAAAGAATCAATCAAGAAAGATAATGATGAAAAACCAAGTCATTTAGTAATGGGAAATTGACTCAACCAACCAAAAGAAGAGTTATTTTCAAGAAGGTATAAAAAAAATGAGGCAGGAGGGGAGTGAGGAGCATTTCATTTCACCCTCGGGGATTTTCCTTTATACATACATCCTTGGCTACAACGTCCTATCATGTTGATGCCGAAAATGTATCGACGATCGACGATTTGTGATGGTTGTATGCATTTTTGATTTGTATCTTGGATCTCACCAATGCCAAAAACGTATAGGTGATGTTAAAGAACTGTATTATAGACCATAATTTTTCAATCGACAACCGTTGAAATTTTTTAAACCATGTACATTTTAGGCCCTTCATGCCATGTTACTAAAAAAAATCAATTTGTCAATAACTTCAAACCAAACAAGATTAATCGATGAAAAGAATCAATACAAACATATAAATCCATCCATCCCACAACACTGGCTCTGATTCAAAAATGATAAGTGGTACCCAAAAGGAAATAAATTTCGCAAAGTCTTTTAGGGTGTGTTCAGTGCTCAACAAATGGACATTCTCTGGGTGAAAGCAGAATCTCTGCTCCTTCCCTCATTCTTAGCTTGTGAAAAATGGTTGAGAAACCATCTGAACTTATTCTATTGCTTTTCAACAGAACCTTTTCTATCAATGTGTACACAAGTTCCCGAGTCTGGAAATTTGGATCTTCCTATGCGATTTAGCTTTTCCACCCTCTTTCCTTTTAACCTCAATCCATGTCCTTTCTAGACAAGAGCCGACCATGGCATCCATTGGTATTAGTCCATTTAACTATCATTCCTTCCTTACGGTGTTGCTCCGCTGCCAGCGAGCATCCATAGCCCTGACAGAGTCACCCCGACATCATAGACCTTGCTCCGCTGTCAGTGAGCATCCATACCCCCGACGAAGTTGTCTGCATACCCTCTTGAACTTTACACTATTTTTATGGATCATCTTTTTTCTGGCATAAATACCGAGAGTGAGTCAGAGAGGAGGATATCTGTTTTTTGACAAGGTTAATGTGTTATGGTGGAGATTTTCCTAGCTCTGTCCATAGGTACATGTGATTCTTTCCATCTAGCCATCTTTCCATTTATCATTTTTAGGCCACTAGGAAGATATTTCATCACTTCCCCAGGTAGTATGCTTACAAAGACAAATATGATTTTGAAAAATTTGTATTTTCCCAACATCTCTTATTTTGCATATAAGTGTACGTTAGGAGAAGAGTCTGATTTACCGTATTTATTAAAGTCAACCACTTTCTTACGAAACACAACTTATTTAAAATAAAATAACAAGCAAAAGAAAGAAATAAAAAAGGAGTTTGCAGTCGGTCTTTCCTAAACCCACACACTCATCCTGATCAAAATGTATGCTAAAAAGACAAAAAAACTCAAACAAAGCATCAAAAGACACACAATTTTTTATTTTTTATTTTTTTAATTTTTTTTAGAAGAAGTATTGTTTTAAGGCCTAGCCATTCACCGAGAGGGTGTCAGATTCTCCCCTCATATTTTGCAACTGGTATGTTCCTGCCCGGATCTTCTTGGCCACCTGAAAAGGTCTGAGCCATAGCTTTTGGAACTTTGAGTGTTTTCCTTTGGACTCATTTACTTTATCCCACTTCAAGACTAGGTCTCCTACTTTGAATTTTTTTTCTTTGGCCTTATGTTTGTCAAAACATCATTTAAATACCTGCTAATGAGTAGTGAACTTAACTTTATCCTTTTCTCTTTCTTCATCCAGCATGAGAAGGGTATCAATCCTTTGTTGTAGAGCAGATGAGGGTTGACCTCTTGATGTCTGGGAAAGCTGTAAAGATGGAAGGTACATGGAAGAATGACTTCTTTCCCATATACTAGAAAGTACAAAGATTTCCATATGTCTTCTTTAGGTGTTACTCTATCGACCCATAGGGCATTATGAAGTAAATTATGCCAACTCCTCTGATTTTCAATAACTATCTGTTTTAAAATTCTCACCTGGTTTTTATCGGTTGACTCTGCTACCCTATTCCCTTGCAGATAGTAGTTTGCAGAATATCTTATTATGATCACCTTATCAAGGAAGAATTCTGTCAAGAGCGTGGAAGAAAAGTAGACAACATTGTCAAAAATGAGAACAAAGGGAAATCCAAACCTTGTTATCAATTGTTATTCTAAAAATTGTATTACTACCTTTTGATTAATGTGTGTGAGAGGGATAGCCTCCGTCCATCTCATAAAATAATCTGTAGCAGTCAAGATATATTTATGTTGTTTCGAAGAATTGGGAGTAATTTCTTCTATGAGGTCTATTCCCCATTGATCGAATGGTTTGGATATGGTCATCGGATGGAGTGGAATGATTGCTCTCTTTTTCCTACCGGTGTTCACTTGACAAGATTTAGATTTCTTGGAATATGCATGAGCGTCCTTGAATAAAGTAGGGCAATAATAACCAACCCTTAATATTTTGTGAGTTGTGGTTTCTCCTGCAAAATGTCCACTTGATGGGTCATCATGGATTTCTTTCAGTACCTTTTATGCATCATCATGTTCAATACATCTAAGGAGTACTTCATCATAGTTTACGCGGAAACGCACATAATTTATGAGGTGATATTGAGTGGAATTTAACCTGAGAGCTCTCCTTTCTCTAGGGTTTAGGTTTTATGGACAAGTTCCATGATGCAGAAGATAAGACAAGTTCCCATACTAGGATTCTTTCCCAGGAGGTACATATAAGGCTTCGCTGCACCATAATGACAACTCGTTTTCCAAACCAGATTATTCTGCATTGACCAGATCTTGGGCCTCGACAACCAGTCTACACAATCCTTGACCCTTGACTATTTTGGTAGGTTTTGTGTCTAGATAAAATTCTTGAACGACTTCCATCCAATTTCCCCTCCTTTCTCCCATTTCTTGTTGGGTGAACAAATATCTGACTGCAGGGTGAGGGACTATGACTTTAGTGTGATTCTTCAGGATACAGGATCTGAAATGTTTGACCACTTTATAAATTGCATAAGCCTGTTTGTCTATAGTCGAATAGTTCAATTCGGCTCCTTGAAGGTTATTTCTCATAAATGATACCGATGCCTCATTGTTTTCATCATCCTTCTAGGTAAGTACTGCGACCAAGGATTGGTCAAAAGCAAAGGTACAAATGAAGAAATCTTTGTTGAAATCAGAGCTTCATAGTACTGGTGCTCGGGATATTGCAGTTTTGATGTTGTTAAAATATCCTTTCATTCCGTCATCCCATTTAAACTTTGCATCTTTGAGAATCATTTTTTGTAAAGGTTTAACCATTTCAGCGAAGTCAGAAGTAAATTTCCTCACAAAGTTGATTTTCCCAAAGAAGGATTATATGGCATTTTTATTGTGAGGAAAGGGGAGTTGAGCTATCTCTTTTATATGCTCAGGGTCGATGCTAATTCCTCCTTGCGATATGACATGAGCTAATAGTTTTCCTTCCTCTACACCAAAGATGGTTTTCTTAGTGTTCAATGATATTCCATACTTCCTACACCTTTCAAAAATCTGAGTCAAATGCTGAATGTGGTCTTCCTTGTTTTTTGAGTATACTATTACGTCATCTAAATAGACTACCACACACTTGTTAATCAACCCCCAAAAAGCTACATCCATATCCCTATGGAAGGTTTATCCTGCATTAATCCACCCAAAAGGCATACGTTTATAAGCAAAGGTTCCCCACTTGGTCCATAAGGTAGTTTTAAATCGATCATCTTTTGAAACTAGGACCTGGTTATATCCCGAGAAACTGTCTAGGAGGGAAAAATATCAGAGCTGGATACTATCTCTAGAAGTTGTTCCATGGGTGGGACTGGATAGTTATCCTTCTTCGATGCTCTGTTAAGGTTTCTGAAATCCATACATAGGAGGATCTCTTCAGACTTCTTTCTGATAGGCACCAAATTTCCTACCTAGGCAAAGTGTCTTACCTTAAAGATAATCTTGGCATCTAATAATTTCTTCATCTCTTGATACATCAGAGGTTCCAAAGATGGATGGTACTTCCTAAGATTTTTTTGAAAGGGTTTTACTCCAGACTTTAACGGGATTGTGTGTTGGATAATGTGAGTATCATAAGTTTTCAATTCTTGGTAGGACTAGGAAAAGACATCTTGATATTCCTTAAATTGTTTGAGATATGTTTTCCTATCTTCTTTGGACATTGTCTTACCCAAATTGACATTCTTGGGGTTCTTGGAGGTTCCTAGGTTTATAGTTTCATATACAGGACATGAGCTCCCTATTTTTTCATTCCTTGGCCCTCTAAATCTTTCCCTTAGGTCAAAAAGGTTCTCCAGATTGGCCACTCCTTTTGGTATCGTGTGGAACTTTGGTTTGTCATCAGAGTGATCTATTCCATTATTCTGTTCATGGATATTTGATTATGTGATTAGTTCTTGGAATATTTCATCATCAATGGCCAAATCCCTAAAATTCTCCCGATTAGTGATCAGAATCTGGACCAAGGGTCAAATTTTAGCCCAAAAATAAAAGTGTTCGGAATCATTTCCTAAGATTTTGTTGAAAGGGTTTTACTCCAGACTTTAACGGGATTGTGTGTTGGATAATGTGAGTATCATAAGTTTTCAATTCTCAGTAGGACTAGGAAAAGACATCTTGATATTCCTTAAATTGTTTGAGATAAGTTTTCCTATCTTCTTTGGACATTGTCTTACCCAAATTGAAATTCTTGTGGTTCTCGGGGGTTCCTAGGTTTATAGTTTCATATATAGGACATGAGCTCCCTTTTTTTGCATTCCTTGGCCCTCTAAATCTTTCCCTTAGGTCAAAAAGGTTCTCTAGATTGGCCACTCCTTTTGGTATCATGTGGAACTTTGGTTTGTCATCAGAGTGATCTATTCCATTATTCTATTCATGGATATTTGATTATGTGAGTAGTTCTTGGAATATTTCATCATCAATGGCCAAATCCCTAAAATTCTCCCGATTAGTGATCAGAATCTGGACTAGGGGTCAAATTTTAGCCCCAAAATAAAAGTGTTCGGAATCACTTCAAAATGGACATGTGTGTAGGCCTTGTCCTCACGAACCCAACGCACTTTGAATGGATTCAAACAAACATTGGATGAGTGAGATATCACGTTCTATTCGATTTGCCAAATAGACAAAAATTTGCTGACTGTACAGTTCGTACAACTGATGTGGCAGGGCCGTACAATTGATGTGGAATGATGCTGATGTGGAAGGATTTGAGTTGGAAGTTGGGTGATAGACATGTGGACGAATGAAATTAGGGCACATGGCGTTTTTATTGGAAAATTGAGAGGTGCCACATGGCACCCTGTTTTGGTAAGTTAAAAGTTTAGTGGAGTCCCTGGGGGTCGAACCCCAGACCTCCCCGATGGATGAAGTGCTTTGGCAATGGGTGGGGTACCACTAGCCCACACAGTGTTTCTTATTATATATATGATTGCATATATATTTAAACTCACATATGTTAAGTTTTAGCGCGGGGGTTCGGGCTGGGGCTTAGCCCCAATCCCCGTTTATACCATACGACCATTGCTATTTAATTGCATGGTATTTTCAAATGGTTAGCCCGTCGCCCGCCACTTGTCACGCCCACGTCCAATCTTGCAATGAGGGCCATAATTTCCGCTGGGACGTGGCCACATGGCCCCCATGCACCCAATGTCTCCGCCTTTGGGGGCCCTAATTCTGCTAACAGTGCGATAATTTGGTGTGTTTTGTGGAGATGCACGTGTGTGATGGGTTTAGGCATGGGAAATGCCCAGAATCCAAGTTACTCACACAGGAGTGCGTTTTGGTGGACCAGAGACAACAAGCTTGAAGGAGAAAAATGGCAGGAGCTCTAACTTCTTCATTTTTTTGGCCAAATGAGGTGCCAAAAAAGCCCAACTAGGGGTGTTTGGATGTTCTGAATCCATTGGAAAAGTTCTCAAAGAAATTTGGAGACTTCTATTGCAGGTTTTTCTACATTGAAGTTTCAAGGAGCTCTAGGGAGCTTAGGACTACCATTGAAGGAGGCCATGCCCAGGGGAGCCAAAGTCCATTTTCAGTGACTGAATAGTCATTCTTGACTAATTGAGATG
>ML800800.1:0-10805 GCA_009831015.1 Picea engelmannii
ATGTCTCTAGCCTATTCATTTTTCTTCAAAAATTGGTCCAACACATGTTGGCACAAGAAATTTCTTTGATACCACTTGTGGTGTTCCTTATTAGTTGAAACAAAATATTCAAAACAAAATAGATGGAATATAACCGTGGAAAGGAAATAAACAGAACAAGAAAACATAAACATAGTTGTGGAAAGCAAATAAATAGAACCAGAATTGGAAAATAACAACAATAAACAAACCTTTATTAATATTTAGAATTGGATGCAACATTTACTTGCCTAATTGAGGGAACAACCTCCAACATGGACACAGTTTCAAATACAATGATATTCACTTGACAACATATTACATAACTTCTACCACTATATATAGTTTCTAGTTGACCAAAACCCTAATCATCTTGTGGAGATCCATTAATGAGACCTCAACCACGAAGTAGTGGACCTTATTTAATAAAGTTGCTTAAATTTATTGATTTCACACTCTACTACATCACGAAACCTTATTTAATAAAGATGACATTCAATACATTAAATAACAATCTATTTCATTAATTAAAAGAGTTAAAATGAAACCTTAACAATAAACTTATGGAAACTATATATAATTTAAAAAAATATCTTTAAAAGGAGTCATTGTATTCTCATGGCTTTGTATCTTAAGAGACTAAAATAAGCCAAAGGGCTATCATGGTATTCTCATGGCTTTGTATCTTAAGAGACTAAAATATTCTTTGTAGTGACATTTGATTAGCATGATCGGTTGCGACCCTAGGTTTGAATATCCAATCAAACAAATACCCTTGTCTTATGGAAAGCCACTGAATTGGAATTTGTGGTTAACCAATGACCTTTTTATCTTATTGAAACCACGGTTTGTACGTTATATTCCATAACCATTTTCCCTATAAGGGTTCTTCTAACCCACATTTGATCCTTAAACTCATATGATAGACATGTTGAGACCTTTTCGTGTTTTCATTTTTCCCTCCCACATTCTATTTTTTCACTTCTTTACTCCTTTTCTTTCTCCTCTTCTATACTTTCTCTTTTTTCCATTTCCTTTTATCCATTCTTTTTCCCTTTCTTGGTTACTATACTTAGCCATATTTCAGTTCGTGGGTTCATGGGTTGTTTCATTTTCATTTCCATACACTTTCTCATACATAAGTTTGTTTCAACACTTAGACTTTTTCTTTAAATTTGCGGGTATGCGGGCTCAAACATTTTCTCTCCTTTTTCTGCGACCCTCACTTTGCACTTCAACTTCCGTGATCTACATTTTGACCATCAATTAACCTTTAGCTTCATTGTGGGTGCTAGATTTCAAAGTATTCCATTCTTCATGCACGCTAATCTGACCCACTGCTCCTTTATACTTAGTCTATTTTGATTATCTCTACAACTGTGGGTTGGTGGGTTTGCAAAAATTCTATAATGAAGTTCTCTCACACCTGTCCCCGTTATTACTTTTCTTTTCCCAATACATATTAAGTACTGTTTAAATGTTAACAACTGTTGTGCAACCCCGAAAAGATTGTCATTAATGGCGAAAGGCTCGAGGAATTCTTCATTAAATTCTCATTTAATCTTCATTTTACAAGGGATTAAACTATCATTATCTTTTCGAAAAGGCTTATTTGAGAGCATTACCCAACTGAAGAAATGGTTCTGTCAAATTAATGGAAGCATCAGCTTGACATCAGTTCTGTGGTGACACTCTGAATATTTTTGGCCACGAAGATCAAAACTTCCAGTGGTTGAGAGAATACTGGTATTATTCCTCCCCTCCTACTGCACAGAAAGACGAAAACGTAATTTGGACATCTGGAATTGCTCATGCTGGTTGTGTTCCATAGGTTTTTGATTGTAAGGAAATCGTTGCATGGTGTGTGGATAAGTATGTACCGAATCAAAGAATCATACAACTCCAGGGACATTCTCCAATTTCTCTTTCACCTCAAGTCTTCCGCAAGATGTTAAAGTTGCCAAAGCTGACTCTTACTTTCAAAGGTGAAGATTGCATAGAATTCTTGAAGAAACATAATAATGGGCTTGACCTCTTGCCAGAGTATTTGGAGAATCCTACATCTGTCCCAACAAAAATAACCAGAATTCAGGTTGAATCTCTAAAGAATCCCTATCAAGAAATTACATGGCTACTCACCAGAGCAACAGGCCAGGAGAACATTGCTTCTATATCTTGGATGATTTTATATATTATGTATTTCACAGTCCAAGAAAAGGCTATTTTTGATTGGGGAAAACACATTTCTATTGAAATTTATTCCCAATTGTCTCATTACAAAAAGGACATAAAATTCTTTATGGCCTCTTATTTGATATTTTCTATCGTGCACTATTGCCAATTCCCAAATTTGACTATTACTAAAAGGATAAATTTTGAAGTAGACCCCGTTACCTTTTGGTATCAGGCATTATGGAGGCATAAAACCTCTTTATTTTTCTATGAAGTGTATAATGAATTTGTTTCAGTCTTCAAAAAAATTTTGTTGGGCGAAAACACTCCCAGGATATTTGTTGAAGCTACCCAATTTTTAGAGGAAAGTGTATAATGACTTTGTTTCAGTCTTCAAATTTTTTTTGTTGGGCGAAAACACTCCCAGGATATCTGTTGAAGCTACCCAATTTTTAGAGGAAAATGGGACAATAGAGAAAATGGAGAATCATAATATCATAAGAATATTTTGATCAAAAGAAAATCCTTCTTTCCTTCCATATTATGTACCCGATAAATTATTTATTACAGAGGTAGCGAGACAATATAATTTTTGGTTGCACTTTTTCCATGAAAAAAGGAAAAAACAGTTTATTCCCATGCCATGGAAGATTGGAGAGTTTGTCTTGAGAAATATAAATAAAATTGATGAATTTGCAAATCATTTTAACAATGTGAGTTTGAAGTATGCTGAAAAAATCAAAGGTTTTGATCAAAAACAAATCTTTGTTGGACATATGTTATCGGTAGGGTTCAATAAATTTTTCATTCAAACTGTCTTGAGCAAAGAAGAAGAAGTCAATAACCAAATCACTCATGTTCATAATGCTGGCGGTTTAGAAACATTACTTAACAATAATGATATTTACAAGCAAAAATGAAAGAGTCCTAGTGAAAAAAGTGCTCAATATCTAGTTGTCACTCCTAAGAATGCTACCTCCAGGAGCAGTGCTCCAATGACCCGCCCAATTAAAAAGACTGTCAACAATAGTTCCAGTGGAGGAGGAGAAAAGAATCCTCCCTCTGGAAAAATTGAAAGTTCACACAAGTTTCCCGCGAGAAAGAAGAGAAAAACCCCAGTGCAAGAGGAAGAAAATAATCTTATAGAAAATGATATCCAAAGCTTCTCCTTGGAAGATATGGAACTAGAAGTAGACATTGAAAAAATATTTCCTGCAATAGAACAATAGGATCATGTTGCTCAACAAGATTTTGTACTGGAATTTATTGGTAATGACACCTTTAGTGAAGAAGAATCCTTCACTTTCAGAGCGTTGTTTTTGACAGAGAATCTAAACATCTGATTGTGGAAAGAATTGACTAGAATAATAAGAAAGGAAAATCCCGGTCAGAGATCGACCTCAAGTATATGCGACCATCCCAAATTTCCAAAATTATTTAGGCAACCAGAGACACACTTGATGACTCTATTGATGGTTTATAGGCTAAGAATGTCAGCTTAAAGGAAAAGATCAAAGAATTGGACACTGCCTTGATGCTTCTTCCCATCTTGGCCAGTCCTTTGACAATGATAAAACCAACTACACCTGGTATCAAGTTAAAGGGATCATCAAGTTTTCTTACAACGGTTCGAAATTATGTTGAAAAAAATATTAAAAAGAGAATGTCATTGATGATAGAGGCCTGGGAGGTATCTAAAAATATTGTTTCTTTTGGTTCAAGATCACATGCATTTCATGAATATCTCCAAGTTGATTTTAAGAATGAATAAGGATTTTACATAGAGGTTGTTTTACCATTTGGGATAAAAGTCTCAAACATGACAGAATTAGAGAGGAGAGAAGATGATATGCCTTATCCTAGTCAGATCAAACAATTGAATTCATGTTGGAAAGAAAATATCAAGAATTTGAGAAACATTGTCCAATCATGCAATGAAGCTATAGTGAAAAGAGAAGAATTATTCAGAAGGCTCACAAAAATTGATTTAGCAGGAAGCATTGGTGAGGTGCAAGATCCTGAATTAATCTTCAATTCAATGTTTATGTCAAGGAAACAATTTGATGAATATGTGGAGATACTAAAGGGATTATCGGCTGAGAAATTTAATGGCATAATTGAATATGGTGAAGAAGAGATAGATAATTGGCTTGTCGATTATTCTATGAAAAATCAAGATATTGAGGAATCGATCCATGATATTTCTCATGACCTAAGAGATTTAGAAGGTGAATTGTTTAATATCAAAATTAGGCATGAGATAAATGTTGAGCCAATGAATAATTACATTGAGGATTGGTTTAAGAGGGCAATTGATAAGTTAACTAAAGAGGGCCAAGAAACAACAGTTGAGACAGTTCCTGTAATTTTCAACGTGGAAACTAAAAGGACAACAAAAAGCAAGTGAGAAAGTGAGATACCATCATAGTAAGTTTATGCTGATCACATTTTTCTTTCCTTATCAGTTTTTCATCCAGTTATTCCGCTTCTTTGATTAGAAAGGTTTAACTGAAATCTGACAATTTCCTTTTGTCTTCCTTCCAGGTCTTGCTACTCTGCCTCCGCCCACCTTCTTCTCTCCACAATCTATTTCTTGTTTATAATTACTTTTATGGTCCACGAGAGCCCTAATCCCAGTCCTCCGGAAAAACACATTTTAATTTCAAAGCATTGTAATAGACTTTAATATTTTTTAGAAATCCCAAGAGAACTAAGTCGAGATCAATTTTGATGGTGTTTTATAAATCTGAGTTTTGAGTATAAATATTTGAGATTGGTCTATCATTTTCTTCCTTTGAGCTCTACATGTGTCTACTCTATCAAAGTTCTCTTACGTCTACAAATCATCTTCCTTTATTTTTATGTGTGATCATAAATATTTAATTTAGCTATGATGGATGTGAGGAAATTTTATTTATGTTTTGAAATGTGTGATGTATGAGGTTCCTGGTCATCTCTCAGGAATTCTCTTTAAAATAAAACATTTTTTTTTTTATCTTTTTTGCAACTTTTATCTTTCTTGAGTATAATAGTGGACTTTCTCAAAGTCCTATATCATTTTGGAAATCTAGAGTATGAAAGAACATCATAAAACAAAGATGAGTACCACCTCTATAAAAATGCAGGAAGATTTGCATCCTCATGAGGTTACCATTTTGGTCCTAACGGATTCAAGCGTCAACAAGACCTATACATTAAAAAACTCAATTAATGTAATATGATATTTGCACTTCAACATTCTCTCTTTTCCCTGCCAATAATGAAAGATTGATTCTTAAAAAAGAAGAAGCAAATAATGTCCTTTCTAGATCATTGATTTTCATTTTTTCACTTCCGGGTTAATATATATTTGTAAAGGTCTTACATAGTCTTCCTTTGTTATATTTAGTAAATATCTCCATTCTACCTCCAATCCACGCATGCTTGCTTATCTATATCCTATGGTTAATATATTACTATGTTAATCTAATTTGTTTTCCTCATTACCTATCCTCTTAACACTAACAATGTTAATATAATATAACATTTTTAATTATTTCTTCATTCTTAATTGGAAGTTTTGAGGATGCATCTAATCAATAAAAATTATAGGCTGTTTTATTACCATCTTAGCTATTTTGAACTTAACTATCACATTTATGCTTATAATTCATTGTTTAGATTATATTAAAATTACAAAAATATTTTCAAGAGGATGTAATAAATGGAAACTCTTCTTGTTTCTTTTTTTTAACTCTTTTTCATGTTGATTTTTAAAATGGCAATTAAAAAAAAAAAAAACTTATTAACAATCTTTTTACTCTAAATCTTATTTGCACATATATTTTCTTTACCAAATTATAAATATTTAATAAGGTGTTTCCTTATCATCTAAATTCTTTGTATTTTCTTTTCATCTTGATCTCATAATCTCTTTTGTCTATCATATTCTTAGCTAAAATTGATTCATCATCTTAGCACTTTCGAGGATGCTTGACTTGAAAGATGCTTTATTAAATAATTAGTATCCATAATATTTTTGCACTTTAAAAAGGCTATTACACATTTGTATCCATAATAATTAAATAATTAATATCCATAATATATAAATTCTTTGTATTTTCTTTTCATCTTGATTTCATAATCTCTTTTATCTATCATATTCTTAGCTAAAATTGATTCATCATCGTAGCACTTTTGAGGATGCTTAACTTGAAGGGTGACTTATTAAATAATTAGTATCCATAATATTTTTGCACTTACAAAAGGTTATTACACATTTGTATCCATAATAATTAAATAATTAGTATCCATAATATCCACTTTTTCACTTTTAAAAGGCTATTACACATTTGTATCCATAATAATTAAATAATTATTATCCATAATATCTACTTGGTAATTTTTCACTTTCAAAAAGCTATTACACATTTGTTGGTGCATATCAAATGATGTCAATTTTGTCCCCCTTCTAATATTTGGCTGGTCCTTCCAAGACTCTCAAGATATGGGCCTCCTATTTCCACACTTAATTGTGGAGCATTAACTACATAAAGGCTTAAATATTAAACCATGTTTGTTACCCACATAAAATTCCATTCCATATTTTGTCTTTATTGTTTTCATTCCTTTCTCTTAAGAGCACATAGTTATTGTGTTCATTCCTTTCTCTTAAGAGCACATAGTTGCTAATTATGTGAATGTTCCATTTTGAAATCCTTCCCATTTAAGCTTGCTATTCTCTACGCTACATGAAGCTATTCTTTCTACTAATACTCGTTTCTCTTAAAAATTCTATATACAGATGATTGTTTTATAAATTATAACTATTCTTTCTACTAATACTTGTTTCTCTTAAAAATTCTATATACAGATGATTGTTTTATAAATTATCAATGATATTTGATATTTTTCCACCCTTCTTCTCACATTTTTTTAGAAGGTTACACATTTTTTATATTGTGTCAAAATGTCATAGTATATAAACTATCTTAGACCAGTTCAAAGTTATGACATTGTGGCCTAAAATTTCCCCATAAATTACATAAAAGGTTATAAAAAATTAGTACAATATATTGAAAGGAATTGCCCCAACCTCTCCTTCCATCACTCAACTCATGCTAGACCTTGTCCAACTACCCTAGACTGGATCACAACCTGGCTCTCATGATGTTACCAATCATGTTCATGGCCTTAGATTAGTCCTTCAAATTGCCCCTTCGGGTGGGCAATCCATCAATCCCACTCTCAGATGGCATCCATGACCCTTTTTACCTAGACAAAATGCTCATATACTCTCCTAGAATACCGACATTGGTGCCACTTGGAACTTTTTCTTAGTTATCCCTAGGCCAATCACCATCCACCAAATGAAGGTATCAATTATTGCTCAACTACATATACATAATTTACCCAGTTAGTCTATTTCCTTGACTTAGAAAATTTTTCACATTCTTCGTAGAATATTATAAAATTTTTCTCCCATGTTAGATCCTTTGGAGTACCCTCACTCTTGTGCAATATACATGGAATCTCTTTTATCTCCTCACCTTCTTAGGGCACCCTTTCATCTTTCCTGTCTCAATTGGGCACTACTCTCTCAACAATCCTCCTCTATAGTGCCACTTGGTGAGCTATCACTTACTTCTCCTAGTTTTTCACAATTCCCCTCACCTATGGGTCATGTGAAACCATGGACAACACATCCTCCCACCACTCCACATCATACTATGGATCCCAAACTATGCCATCAATGTTGATCTATTCTACGTGGATAATCTCCCACCTACCTATTTCCTCTCAAGGCATGTCCCTAAATCCCATTGGACGAGACTAGCCTCATGCCTCCTTATTTGAGCAAGATCCATGATCCTCAATAGTGGACTATGTTTCCGCACCCATTCCCAAAGGACTGGCGTGCATGCTATTTTCCCCTTGGGAAAACAAATTATCGTTAATTCCTTGTACACCTAAGTGTATACACATACCCACACTAATCATATGTCAAAACCTAGCATGAAGGTTTGGATCCTAGTACACCTATGGAATAACTTGTACTAATCTATACTCCATGACTACCATGATGACTTTATTTTGTTGCGTAAGGCTGATTTTCTTCTTATTAATATGCTCCTACCTATACATTAGGGCACACTTTGTAAGGTTAGCCATGCAACATCATAAGTCTATGTCTATATGTAGATGGGTGTTATCCCCATCACTAGCACACCCATAATCCTATAGGCATCCTCAACCATGATCCTCATATGACCACATGGAAACTTGAGCAAATGGAACTCATCATCTTAAGACCTAATCACCTCTTTACATAAGTTATGGTCAAGCTTACAAATTTCTATATAAGTGGCCTCAAATTACCTTATATCCCTTTATTTGCAATTGAAAGACCAATCACCACAATCATTGTTGCAATTCAAGTCCTAACAATTAGGGCAACCCAAGTTATGTCATGTGAATGTAGCATTTACCTTAAAGAGTACTTCAAAGTAACAAAACAAAAAGAAGAAGAAACCATAAAAGTGAAAACAAGATCAAAGACTAACATAGGAAATGAGCAAAAAAAAAGGAAAAGAAAAAAGAGAGAAATGAAAAGATAATATAAATGATACATAAATAAAAAGAAAGAGGAGAGTTTAAGTTTTGTTCACATGATAGCTCAAAGGCAAGTTAGAAAACCATGCTAGGTACGGTGTAAGTTGTTTAAGGGGTTTATCTTTTGAAGGTCACAATTAAGTGTGTCGAAATTAGTTTTATGCACATATTTATATTTTTTTTAGGAACACACGTAGGTTGACAACTTGATTAAAGGTCCCTTGAGTTGACACAATCTCTTTTAACTCGTTGAATTCGAGTTACCTCTATGCAATATATGGTTGTAAGAGACACACACCAAGTGTAATTATCATCCATTGTTAAGGCTAGTTGGATTATGTATAGACACACACCAAGTGTAATTATCATCCATTGTTAAGGCTAATTGGAAATGTATAAGCCTCACCCATATGCCTCTAAGGAGTCTGTGTTTTATCGGGTAAGAATTCTTCCAATCATAGTGTTCCTTGGTTTGACCCTCTATTGTTCTAATTGCATTGCAGAATTAAAATAACTTAAAAATAACTAATCTATCACTGAATTGTACAAGGATGAAAGAAAATTTTATATACATGTTGAAAGTAAAGTGTTTTTATAAGGTTACTGAATTGTACAAAGATGAAAGAAAATTCTATATACATGTTGAAAAGAAAGTGATTTTATAAGGACTTGTACATGATGTGATGTGAGAAATCGAAAAGAAAATGACATTGTAACAAAATCTAACTATTTATACAACATGTCTAATATAAAGAGAATGATTGCAAATGTAAGTAGTTTATGTTCGACTTTCCTTTACACCTCTTGTATATCACAAATAAATTAAGGCTGCCTATTATTGCAAATGCAAGTAGTTTATGTTCAACTTTCCTTTACACCTCTTGTATATTACAAATAAATTAAGGCTACCTATTCACAAAATCACAAAATAGTAAAGTAAAATGCTTTTGTTTTGTTAATTGATTTGGTGAACAACTCTCTACCTAGCTCAGGAAGGAACTCTAATTGCTAAGAGACGTAAAAATATTTGAAGTTTGAGAAGTTAAAAGACAAAACATTTCTAATTTATGAAACTAAAAGAAACAACATGAAAGAAAGATGAAGTCAGTTGGTAGAGCTTCCATGTAGCCTTCAAATCTAAGAAAATTTAGACATTAATTACAATGAAAAAGAATGCGATAAACTAGAAGCATCACGGGTAGTGACCAGGAAGGTCTTGCAATAAATATAAAGCTTTGCACAAAAGGTTATGAAATACAAACAATGTGTAATTGAAGGAAGTGCATAAGATGAGTGCATGATAAAAATGATATTTGGAAGAAGTTCTATGCAAAGTATGCTAAGGAAGAGATGAACCAATGCATATAGGAACATGATGAGTAGGGGAATGGTTTGAATGTAGTTGATACATATGTGTAGAGAGAATTCAATGGGAGCCAAGGAAGTGGTGCAACACATATGGATACAAAGGTCTTTGTGTAGAATGCTATAAAGATGATGCATGAGACCATACGACAAATTTGGAGATCTAAGGGAACCCAAAAGAGAGGTGTAACAAGGGTGGCACACTAAGAAGCTAAAGGAGTGCTTAGAGAAGATGAATTGTCAATTAAGATTACATTTAAAAAATATAACATAAATTAATTACATCTAAGCCTATAAATAGGATATCTGATAAGGAGATTGGGTTGGAAAGTTAATATCAAGAGAATTCCAATGATGTTGAGGGAGAGAGCAAGAGGAAGGATCTAAGATGAAAAAGAGGATGACAAAGGAACAAGATTGGTTCAAAGTAGAAACTAGAGCGTAGAGTTGCAAAGACCATGCATTGTGTGTGGAAAGGCTAAGGTCGAGATAATTGAGAAGGTGAGTGAATGTATACATTATTATAAATGTACTTGAATAATGATAATGAGTAGACCAATTCCCTTTTCTTGATTGTTGTTAAATGTATGGATTCTTCTTTCCTATATTTCTACATTATTATTAAGGATATTAATTATTTCCATTGCATATTTGAACTA
>ML800800.1:21236-32091 GCA_009831015.1 Picea engelmannii
GAATTATATTTTTTTGCTAAATATTTAAAAATAGTGTTATTTAACTACAATTATTTTCTATGTATTAAAGTAAAAGTAAAAAATGTCTTAAAATGATATTTTCCACTATGTTTAAAAAATATGGAACCATAAATTAATTAAGGACACATATTTATATAAAAAAAATTAATTTAAAATAAATAAATGGTGTACAATATTTTTAACATTGGATGAAGCATAAAAACATGATTAAAAACACCAATGTACAAAAAAAAATAAAAACAAAAAAATATAAAATTTTTAAAATAGATGAAAAAACACCACTAAGAAAAAAAAAAGTGGAAACATTATGTATCCAAAAATTTAAAATATAAAAAACCACCTAAAAAGGGAGGGGGTGCTATCGGTAACACCATTTTTAAAAATCGGGTAAAAAGCTTGACCCCCAAAAAACCGAGAACTTTGTAGAGTTCAAGGTCACACTGATTGTATTTATGAATGTCTCACATTAATGCAATTCATCCAAGTGTGGAGTTACATTCTTTGCCCATACTTAACCTATCACTAAGTACTATTTGCATGCAAACATTAATCTTTAATCTAGGTAATGAAGAATTCAAGTTGATAACTTGTTGCCACTATGCAATTATGGTGAATCTAGGTATCCAATTTGGTCACTCTAGCGGTCTGAATTCAATGGGGATTGACCTTATGACATATGGTGCAACTAGTCTAGTACTTGGGGGTACACACTAGGCTGTTAAATTGTTGCAAGCATGGAAATTGGGGATTGATGCACAATATGTTTGCATTGTTTAAAAGTATGAATAATGGGAATTCAACTTTTGGTATTGAATTTGTTTCTAATCTAGAAAAGAAAAACAAGGATTTCAAAGGCTTCCTCTCCGCTCAATTCGGCCAAGAGTATTTTTCAAGTTTGGTCACCCCACATTTTCCCTAGTTTGAAGAGGTGCCAAGCATGAAAAATAGAGACGTCATGGAATTTAGGAGAATATTGCAAAGACATGAGGAAATTATATAGTTCAACAAGTGTTCGTTGCTCTCATTATCATCAAAGGTGAATGAAATTGAGCATCATTGCATATCTCAATACACCAACATTATGAACATGTTGGTCCATCAAAAGTAGAGGATAAACATTCTAGAGGTATGATGAGGATATTGGTTATAAATCTCCTTAAATACTCCCTATTCATAGCCTCCAACAATAGGGAATTTGGAAATTTGGCTCAAGCAGGCTTTAAAGAGGAAGAAACAATACATCAATTCAAGGAGTCAATGGATACAAAACAACAAAACTCTCCCCCTTTTAACGTAGGTCAAGAGGAAGCAAACAATAACCATGTTTTCCGTTAACTTATATGTTTTTCAAGATCATTAGAATTATAGGAGTTTTTATCAAACATGTAACAAGAAATAAAACTTGGAATGCATGTCATATAGTGTGTTGTGAACTACTATTTGTAGTAGCATATAACTTCCTTTTGTTTTTGTTTTTTAAGCATTGGAAAACCCTTTGTAACCGTTATTCTTATGATAATGTAATATTCATATTTTGGTTAAGAAAAGAAAATAAAAAGGATATGATACAACACACAAGGGAGATGATGTTCGTGATAACGTTGGATATTACAAAAGATGTAGATACGACTAGAAGAATGTATGGAAAGGTCATGGAGATTTTATATGCAGTGAATATGGAAATGGATACAAAACCATATATTGTTTCACCTTTAGAGATGAAGACCATAAATATTTTGAATGCTCATAAATAAGTATAAAAGGAGAACTCAATTATATTAGGGAGAGGAGTCTATGGACAAAAAAGCAATCATAACAACAACACCAAAAAGAGGAGAGAACCCGATGATGTGTAGATCAAGTATGATAACATATGAACAATAAGTAAGTACTACGAGAAGGTAATTAGATTAGAAAGAGTATCTTAAAAATATATGGTTGCTACAAATATGGTAGAAAATTTAGGATTAACAAGACAACTATGTCACTGACCAGGCTCTAGAAAGGCTATGAGGTGATGATGACATATCAAATAAATCTATTTTTCACATAGGTGAATACCGAGACAAAATTCTATGTGATTTCATTCCCATGGATATTGGTCACTTGGTGTTGGGAAGGCCATAGCAACCTCATAGGTGCACAATACTAGCATGAAAAACACTTACACTGCCACAAAGGATGGAAAACAAAAACAATTTTTTTCATTAAAGGATGAGGGTAGGCCACATGAAGAGTGGAAAACAAAAACAATTGTTTTCATTAAAGGACGAGGGTGGGCCACATGAAGAGTTATTGATGATAATAATTTTTTTTGTCATTGTCATAAGGGAGATAAAAGTGTTTTACATAGTTGCACAAAGGAGAGTAGCATGCCACATAGTGTGAGAGTGAGATAAATGAGAAAATAACTTCATTAAGAATGAAGTTCTTAATGAAGTGAAGAATACATTGGAGGAGTTCACAAATGTTAGACAAGAAGAATCAAAATGATTTCCTCCAAAAGGAAAGATTTTGGTGATTAGATAGACTTGGTTATGGGTGTAAGTTTTTCAAATCAAGGAGTGCATAGGAAGATCTTGCTTGATAGTGGAGAGATGATAGATAAGTTATTTAATTATTACAAAAAGTTATGATATTAAGGGAGAGTATTAGCACGTGGGAAATACCCACCCTGATAATGCCAAAGAAGGATCACAAATGACAAATGCGCATAAAAAACACAATGTTGAACGAGGTAATAATTAGGTATAGATTTCCATTGTTGAGAATGGATGACTTGATTTACAATTTGTGTGGTACAAGACAATTCTTGAAGATTGATTTGTGGAGTGGATACCATAATCAAGATAAGAGAAGGTGATGAGTAAAACACCGCATTCATAAATAAGGCTGAATTGTATGAAGGTATTTTCTCAAGTTTAAGGTATTGACTATAATGAAATCTTTATCCCCGTAGCCAAAATGAATTCTATCTTCCATGTTCTAGCCCTTGCCACCTCACATAAATGAGAGGTCCATTAGATGGATGTTAGATCTGTTTTCTTACATGGGGATTTGCAAGAGTAAATTTACATGGAACAACATCTTAGCTATGTTTAGAATGACTCTAGCCTTGTTTGTTGTCTTAAGAAATTTTTCTATGGTCTCAAGCAAGCTCCTTGAGCTTGGTATGCTAAAATTGATAGCTTTCTTCTTAACATTGGATTTTTTAGATGTCATTCTAATCCCAATGTCTACACCAAGAAAGTAGGTAACCATCTCATAATACTTGTTCTTTATGTTGATGACATTATTCTCACTAGTCGTAACCCCAAACTTTTAAACCATTTGAAATCCAACCTTAAGAAGAAATTTGAAATGACAAACTTAGGTTATTTGCATTATTTCCTTGGCCTCCAAGTATTGCAAACCAAGGAAGTCATTTCCTTTTCCCAATCTAAGTATTCATGTGACCTTATTTGCCACTTTCACATGGAATATTGTAAACCAACCCCATCTCCCTTTTAGTTTGGAGTCAAACTTGCCACCACCTATACTACACCCAAAGTAGATGCCAATTTGTACCATCAATTAGTTGGTAGCCTTTTATATTTTACTCATACCCATCTCGATATTTCCTTTGTTCTTGGTATTATTTCCTCGTATATGAAAACACCCCATGAGAGCCATTGGAAAGTAGAAAAAAATATACTTTAGTATATCTGGGGTACAATTCAATTTGGGATACATTAAAATTCAATGGGGACTCCTTTGGTGATTGGTTTCACTAATTCCAATTGGGATGGTGACCCTGATGATTATAATCCTACTACAACTTATGTTTTCAGTCTTGGTTCTAGACATATAACTTGTACTTGTAAGAAGTAGCATGATATTGCTCTTTCTTCAACAATAACATAATATTGAGTAGCAGTTAATGCAAGTCAAGAAGCCTTGTGGCTTCAATAGATCCTTTCAGAGTTTGGATTCCAACAAAAATCTCTGACCACACTTCGTTGTGACAATCAAAGTGCCATCAAGCTCACCAAAAATCGAGTTCAACATCAATGAAACAAACACATTGAGATACACATGCATTTCATCATAAAGATTATTCAAGATTGCACTCTCGAAGTGCTAATTTTTCCCTACAGATGATCAAGTTGTAGACAAAATCACAAAGTCTCGTACAAAAGTGAAATTTTCCAAAATTTGATCTATGTTAGAAGTTTAGGAAGTTGTGAATAAGGGGGGATAGGCTCTGATTCTTCCTTCCTTCTCGTATTGTGTCACCTTTGTAAATCCTTCAATCCTATCCCAAGTCATTCTTAAGGGGGTATGTTAGGATATTTAGACACTTGGGAGTTACTTAAGATCAACTTGGTCTAATGTGTCTTTAGGTAAAGCGTGTTTCCTTAGTATGCATTTGTAGTTATGTAATCCAAGGGTTACAATATGTTCTAGACATAAAGTGATCTGATGGTCCATATTCTCTTCGATACTAACAATTACATTGATCCATGTATTAGCACCTGATTGGTCCATGATCTATATTTAAAGAGAATGGAGGGTCATTTGTTGATCATTGATCATGAGAAACTCATATGTAAAATTATTTTCTTTTGCATTAATATACAACCTCAAGTGGCCACATTGACTAGGGTCATGGACTGTTTCCTTATCTTAGGTATTTAACCACGTAATACATTGGTGTACTGATTTTTTGTTTGTTTGTGTGAGCAATTACTTAAGGTGTCTGACCTATGTGGAAATACCATGTTTGTCGAACAATTCAGTGGAGCATAGTAGTTAATTTTTTTTTAAATGCAAATCAATTTGTTGTCCTAATGTAGAAAATAATGCTACAAATATGAAATTAGATACAAGTTGAAATTAAATGTGAAAGTAAATTAAAACTAGTAGAAAAGAAATTAAACACAATCGTAACTAATCAAAACTAAACTATATAAGGTAGTTATATACAACAACACGAAATAACAAAGCATAAAACTAAACATGATTTTAAAAGAAAAATAAATAAATCTTAAACACACACATACACATATACACAAAATATATATGCCTAGAAAGGATGATTTTTATTTAAAAAAATGTTTGATTCAAAACAACCAAATAGCACAAAATAGGGCTCACAATCGGTTAGGCTCCCAATAAATGGGATCTTTCCAAAAACATATGCCACTTGTTACAAAAATATAATGAAGCTTCAGATAGTAAAAAATCCGATGAACTCAAAACCCATATTTTTTTGGAAGACATATGCACAAATGGATGTATTAGTTTTCAAAAGATTGATAGATCTGTGCATCCATGAAGAAAAATGAAAATATTTACCTTTAGAAGAAATCAAACATGTTTTGTTCCTAATGCTTGACCTTTGTAGTAAGTCATCCTATTGTTACAAGTTTTGTTAGGTTACTTGATGAGTTAAACTACATTGATTTTGACATTTCGGTGCATAACACAAGCATGCCTCCTTTTGTACTCTTTATTCAGGTCTCCTTCAACTCTAGTTTTATAGAGGGTAGGATGGCAACTGAATAGTCATAATTGCCCCTTGAATTTTCTCAATAAATGAATTTCTAAGCATAATGAATTAGTATTTTTTTTCGGGGATGAATAGTGGTTAGAAGGCCACATTAGTCAAATTGTTCTTGGGAACCTAGCCAAACTATGGGTCCAATAACTCTACTAGCGTGCTTATTTATCTAAATTGCACCAAATGGAGTCTTGATTGCACCAAGTGGATGGGATACAGAATGAGAGGAGGCTCACATGATTCAAACTTATACACACTACACTCCAAGCAAGTTGGGGTTTGACCCAATGTATACATTAAAGGAGTCATAGGATGTGTGTAAAACAAATGACATGGGTTCAAGCCTCATGGATTACCCATTATTTCCTCAACCATCCATACATACGACAACACTACTAATAGACAAGGATCATAAAATACATATTGGTTAGTTATAAAATACATCAAAATAATCATATTGGTTAGTTATAACCATCTTCAAAGTCATGTTTTTGGGATAGGAAGTGAAAGTTTGCAAATAGATTAATATCACCTTGAATTAATCAAGAGTGATGATGATTTTTTTTTTAAGTTGAAAAAGGTGGTTATCTATTGTAAACTTTTCTATGCAACAAGGTGAGAAAAGATAATTCTTTATAAAAAGTTTTATATTGTTTTTTAAATTCTCATTAAAAAAATGACATTTATTTGTAATTGTGCAAGTTCCTCTCATCTTTGAAGCAAAATTGTTTGCAACCGTGTAAGAGTTGTGCTCATCTTTGTACTGAAAAATTAATATTTTTTTTGGGTGGTGGTTGAGTTCTATTTTGGGACACAATGTTTTCGTCTTGAGTTGAAGTGGGATAAATTGTACTAATTTTGTGTCTTTATTTTCTTTCTTTCTCATGAAAACAAGCAATATCGTGTTAATTAAGTTTACTAGAAAAAAATATTTCGATTGGAGCAAAATACTGCAACCCATATTCATCACTAAAAATTTATGGGAGCTTGTAACTAAAGGGTATGATTATCCTTCTAATGAAAAATCTAAAGCATTATATACGAAAAAAAAATAAAAATCTAAAGGAACTTATAAAGAAATATAATGAAACACTTTCTCTCACAGTTAGTGTAGTCGATGACTCAATATTTCCAAGAATCAGTGCTGTAGAATCATCTAAACAAGCATGGGATCTATTAAATAATACATATGAAGGTGCAATAACACTAAATTGCAAACAATAAGATGGAAATTTTAAAATGCTAAGATGCATGATAATGAATTAGCGAATTATTATATCACATAAATGGAAGATCTTGTTAATCAAATGAGGTCGGTAAGTGAAGGAATTACAGAAAGAATAATGCTTGAGAAAATAAAAGAAGCGTTGTGTCTAAATTTGAAATGGTTGCCATCAATATTTTTGTCTCTAAAGATCTTAATACATTGGGACGATCTAGATTTATGAGCGGAACGAAATGAAACACACACACATATATATATAGCACTAACACAGATATACAAAGAACAATAATAGAGATACAGTGAAATAAATAAATCTGTTGAAACTGTAAAATGCAGAATGAGACAATCTTGCTTGAATGGTGGTAGCTAATCTCTGAGAAGAGATGTGGCGACTACGTGAATTTTCCTGAGCATATTACAATGAGGCCTCCAGGCCTTTTTAGTATCAAGAAGTAATCGGAAAACCCTAGACATCCAAAAACCTAACCCTAGGAGATGAAGAGCGAAAAGTGATGTGGGCCCCGATGGGGTAAGTTGGTACATCAACTTCCCAGGGTCGTAACTTTTGTATACGATCTTCGTTTTAGGCGCACGATAGCCCGTTGGAAAGGTCTATTCAAGGAATACATTTTTTTCCGTCACTCTCTAAATTAGTCTATGGTGTGACAATGGCGATCCCAAAAAATGTTGTTTAGGGCTTCAAAATGGCCCCGAAAGTTTAGGACCCGAAAAGCTAGAAAAAAATGCCAAGATGAAAATTGTATGTGAGCTAGTTGGAAGAGGTGGGTGGCCACCGATATCCACCTGGATCAATCCTCCCCCCTTAGGAAGTAATTATCTCCATTGCGTTGAGTTCCCCCATCATATGAGGGATTTTCTATTGAATTTGGCTCGGGTGAGCCACTTGCTTTAGTGCAAGAGTTGCCCCGCTTTGACAACACGATAAAGATGAATATTTTGTTGGTGAGTACCCTTGAACTATGTGTCCATGATCTGATCAATGGATTCCTATTCCATACAATCATGGTTGAGGCCTGTCGGTGTCAACTGTTTTTCTATCTCCGAGGTGTCCAATAATGGTGGAAAGTATGGCTGAAGGAGGTCCACATTAAACACTGGGTGAAAGCCAAGGAAGTGGGGAATGTTAAGCTCAAAATCATTGTCACCGACAACCTTGGTGATGGTGTAAGGTCCATGGCGGAGTGGACGAAGCTTCCTATGGGGTCCTTTAAGGAATTATTTCTGCAAATGCAACCAAACTTTATCTCCCACCTGAAAATTGTGGGGCACCCAGTGTTGATCATGGTACTGCTTATACTTGGCATTGGACTTCTACAAAATATCCTAAACCTGTTGGCGGATGTGCTGGATTCGTTCAATGAAACAGGTGGATATTTCGGCTTCGGTTCGAGTATGGGATGATTCTTCTTGTGTGGACGCAAGGGGTAGTGCAACATCCATGGGACCCAATGGTTGAAATCCCAACCCCACCTGAAAGGGGTTATGGTCAGTTGAACTATGTATGATTCTATTGTAAATGTGTTGAACATAGGGAAGACTCCCATCCTATGTGTGCGGATACTTGGAATTGTACATGCACAAGATATGCACAATCATTTGGTTGACGGCCTCAGTTTGGCCATCCATTTGGGGGTGGAAGGCCGTGGATACGGTGAGCTTGGTGTCCATCCGTGACCAGAGTCTCGACTAGAATGTTTCGAGGAACCGATTTTCCTAATCTGAGATGATGGTTTGTGGTATCCCAAAATATATCCACACTCGTTCAAAGAAGAGCTTGGAAGTGGCCTCTGCTGTAATACTCTTCTTGTAGGTGGCCATAATCATCATCTTGGAAAATCGATCAACAACCACAAAAACATAGTCATTTCCCTGCTTGGTTGAAGGAAGGCTCGACATGTAGTCCATCGAGATGGATTCCCAGGGCCTGTCGGGAGTAGGAATAGGGGTGTACATGTCTTGTTTCTTAATGGTCGGTTTGGCAATGACGTGGGACTTGATATACTTGCTGACAACCTGTCAAAGTTTCAACTAATAGAAATGTTTTTGTAGCACTGCCACTGTCTTTTCTATGCTGAAGAGTCCTACCACCCAACTGTAGTGAGATTCCCAAATCAGCTTTTCTTGCTCGCTTGATGGGACACAAGGATGGCCCAGATGGAACAACAACCCGTCCTGAAGATGGAAATCAATGAAAACTGTGTTTGTGCCCATCATATGGTAGGTAGTGATGAAGTCAGGATCTCTCTCATAGAGTTGGGGCCATCCAAAGGTCATGTCTATAGGAATGTAGCATCGTGGTTTGTGTTGCAACTGGAAGTCGACTGAGGAAACCATCAATGCATTTGGTGCTCTCTGTCTTATACTTGATGTTGAGATGGAATTGCTTCAAGTATGTCGACCACTTCTGATGTCAGTCATTCTGTAATTTTCCTTGTGTCTGTATGAATTGCAGAGGCTTATGATCAATGTGGATGACTGTCTCCACTAGCGGTAGGCTTGTACAATGGAGTACATTTATTTGTCATAAGTGGGGTACTTATGGATGATATCTGATAGCATCTCATTATGATAGGCCATAATATGTCCATGATGAGTGAGAACTGTGCCCACGACATAGTCTGAAACATCTGTCTCAATCTCAAAAGGATGTTGCAGGTCAGGTAATGAGAGCACTGGGGATGAGCAAAAGTGCTGCTTCAAATTATCGAACGCTTTCTGTTATGAATGTCCCCACACAAAGTTTTCCCTGCAACCACCTTTGGTCACTTGTATAAGGGCCCATGGAATGTGGGAGAATCCCAACATCAACTTGCGATAGAAATATGCAAGGTCTAAGAAGTTCCGAAGCTCAGTGAGTGTGGTTAGGGCTAGCCAATCATGAATGAACTGGATCTTGGCTAGATCGACATGCACCCCATTCTCATCAACAATGTAGCCTAGGTACTAGACCTTGTTCATGCCGAAGGATCATTTTTCCAAATTTGCATATAGCTTGTGTTGCCGCAGAGTGTGCAAAACCTGCTGGATATGCTGCAAGTGTTCCTCCCAACTCTTGCTAAAGATGAGGATGTCATCCAAATACACCACCACAAAATAATTGGTGAAAGGACACAAGATATCATCCATCATCCTCATGAAAATTTTCGAGGAATTTGTCAAGCCAAAGGGCATGACCAACCATTCAAAGAGACCTTCTTTGGACTTGAAGGCAATCTTCCATACATCGATTTTCTCTATTGGGACCTGGTGGTAGCTGGAATTCAGATCAATCTTATTGAAGTATTTCCCCCCTTGAGCTGGTCAAGGAGATCGTCAGTTCAAGGAATTGGGTATCAGTTCTTGATTATGATTTTATTTAGGGCCTAGTAATCAATGAAGAATCGTCAAGTCTCGTCTTTCTTCTACAACACCACGATTGGTCTTCCACAAGTTGATGATCTTGGTATGCAAAAACACCATTATAAAAACTCGTCTAGGCTCTATTTTAGGATCAAATCAACAATCCACGTGCTAATTTGGAATTAATATTTGCAAATCACGTGTGACTTGTTGTATTTGGTCAACTGAAAAACATAAAAACACTTCAACAAGGTTCTATATAACCTTAGGGTTAATTTTTTTTTTTTTATGACCGTTAAATGTTCATGTGAAGCTCAAGCGTGGCAAGTTCTAGGCCATATGAGACTATTATACATACTCTTATATCCTTCGTTGGGTCGAGAATGAATCCTCTAAATATTTTTCAAGTGTTAAAAACTGCATGTATATTGGCAATATATATATATATATTATTAATCATATAATGTGTATATATATATAATATAATATTATAATAATAGATATACATATATATTATTAATCATATGGTGTGTATATATATATATATAATGTTTTTGAATTATTTATTTATACTTTAAATATTTTAATATATATTATTACCGCTCCCAATCTTCCGCTTCCTATAAATTTAGGAGAAACTTCTAATCGTATCCCCATTTTAGACGCTCCCACATTCCAACAACTCATGCAACATATATATATATATA
>ML800800.1:49501-60512 GCA_009831015.1 Picea engelmannii
TATATATATGTTGCATGAGTTGTTGGAATGTGGGAGCATCTGGAATGGGGATAAGATTAGAAGTTTCTCCCAAATTTATAGGAAGCGGAAGATTGGGAGCGGTAATAATATATATTAAAATATTTAAAATATAAATAAATAATTCAAAAAAATTATATATATACACACACCATATGATTAATAATATATATGTATATCTATTATTATAATATTTTATTATATATACACACTATATATATATATATATATATATATATATATATATATATATATATTGTCAATATACACGCAATTTTTAACACTTGAAAAATATTTAGAGGATTCATTGTCGACCCAACGAAGGATATAAGAGTATGTATAATAGTCTCATATGGCCTAAAACTTGCCACGCTTGAGCTTCACATGAACATTTAACGGTCATCAAAAAAAATTTAACCATAAGGTTATACAGAACCTTGTTGAAGTGTTTTTATGTTTTTTAGTTGACCAAATACAACAAGTCACACGTGATTTGCAAATATTAATTCCAAATTAGCACGTGGATTGTTGATTCGATCCTAAAATAGAGCCTGGACGAGTTTTTATAATGGTGTTTTTGCAGACCAAGATCATCACCTTGTGGAAGACCAATCGTGGTGTTGTAGAAGAAAGATGAGACTTGACGATTCTTCATTGATTACCAGGCCCTAAATAAAATCATAATCAAGAACTGATACCCAATTCCTTGAATTGACGATCTCCTTGACCAGCTCAAGGGGGGAAATACTTCAGTAAGATTGATCTGAATTCCAGCTACCACTAGGTCCCAATAGAGAAAACCGATGTATGGAAGATTGCCTTCAAGTCCAAAGAAGGTCTCTTTGAATGGTTGGTCATGCCCTTTGGCTTGACAAATTCCTCGAAAATTTTCATGAGGATGATGGATGATATCTTGTGTCCTTTCACCAATTATTTTGTGGTGGTGTATTTGGATGACATCCTCATCTTTAGCAAGAGTTGGGAGGAACACTTGCAGCATATCCAGCAGGTTTTGCACACTCTGCGGCAACACAAGCTATATGCAAATTTGGAAAAATGATCCTTCGGCATGAACAAGGTCTAGTACCTAGGCTACATTGTTGATGAGAATGGGGTGCATGTCGATCTAGCCAAGATCCAGTTCATTCATGATTGGCTAGCCCTAACCACACTCACTGAGCTTCGGAACTTCTTAGACCTTGCATATTTCTATCGCAAGTTGATGTTGGGATTCTCCCACATTCCATGGGCCCTTATACAAGTGACCAAAGGTGGTTGCAGGGAAAACTTTGTGTGGGGACATTCATAACAGAAAGCGTTCGATAATTTGAAGCAGCACTTTTGCTCATCCCCAGTGCTCTCATTACCTGACCTGCAACATCCTTTTGAGATTGAGACAGATGTTTCAGACTATGTCGTGGGCACAGTTCTCACTCATCATGGACATATTATGGCCTATCATAATGAGATGCTATCAGATATCATCCATAAGTACCCCACTTATGACAAATAAATGTACTCCATTGTACAAGCCTACCGCTAGTGGAGACAGTCATCCACATTGATCATAAGCCTCTGCAATTCATACAGACACAAGGAAAATTACAGAATGACTGACATCAGAAGTGGTCGACATACTTGAAGCAATTCCATCTCAACATCAAGTATAAGACAGAGAGCACCAAATGCATTGATGGTTTCCTCAGTCGACTTCCAGTTGCAACACAAACCACGATGCTACATTCCTATAGACATGACCTTTGGATGGCCCCAACTCTATGAGAGAGATCCTGACTTCATCACTACCTACCATATGATGGGCACAAACACAGTTTTCATTGATTTCCATCTTCAGGACGGGTTGTTGTTCCATCTGGGCCATCCTTGTGTCCCATCAAGCGAGCAAGAAAAGCTGATTTGGGAATCTCACTACAGTTGGGTGGTAGGACTCTTCAGCATAGAAAAGACAGTGGCAGTGCTACAAAAACATTTCTATTAGTTGAAACTTTGACAGGTTGTCAGCAAGTATATCAAGTCCCACGTCATTGCCAAACCGACCATTAAGAAACAAGACATGTACACCCCTATTCCTACTCCCGACAGGCCCTGGGAATCCATCTCGATGGACTACATGTCGAGCCTTCCTTCAACCAAGCAGGGAAATGACTATGTTTTTGTGGTTGTTGATCGATTTTCCAAGATGATGATTATGGCCACCTACAAGAAGAGTATTACAGCAGAGGCCACTTCCAAGCTCTTCTTTGAACGAGTGTGGATATATTTTGGGATACCACAAACCATCATCTCAGATTAGGAAAATCGGTTCCTCGAAACATTCTAGTCGAGACTCTGGTCACGGATGGACACCAAGCTCACCGTATCCACGGCCTTCCACCCCCAAATGGATGGCCAAACTGAGGCCGTCAACCAAATGATTGTGCATATCTTGTGCATGTACAATTCCAAGTATCCGCACACATAGGATGGGAGTCTTCCCTATGTTCAACACATTTACAATAGAATCATACATAGTTCAACTGACCATAACCCCTTTCAGGTGGGGTTGGGATTTCAACCATTGGGTCCCATGGATGTTGCACTACCCCTTGCGTCCACACAAGAAGAATCATCCCATACTCGAACCGAAGCCGAAATATCCACCTGTTTCATTGAACGAATCCAGCACATCCGCCAACAGGTTTAGGATATTTTGTAGAAGTCCAATGCCAAGTATAAGCAGTACCATGATCAACACTGGGTGCCCCACAATTTTCAGGTGGGAGATAAAGTTTGGTTGCATTTGCAGAAATAATTCCTTAAAGGACCCCATAGGAAGCTTCGTCCACTCCGCCATGGACCTTACACCATCACCAAGGTTGTCGGTGACAATGATTTTGAGCTTAACATTCCCCACTTCCTTGGCTTTCACCCAGTGTTTAATGTGGACCTCCTTCAGCCATACTTTCCACCATTATTGGACACCTCGGAGATAGAAAAACAGTTGACACCGACAGGCCTCAACCATGATTGTATGGAATAGGAATCCATTGATCAGATCATGGACACATAGTTCAAGGGTACTCACCAACAAAATATTCATCTTTATCGTGTTGTCAAAGCGGGGCAACTCTTGCACTAAAGCAAGTGGCTCACCCGAGCCAAATTCAATAGAAAATCCCTCATATGATGGGGGAACTCAACGCAATGGAGATAATTACTTCCTAAGGGGGGAGGATTGATCCAGGTGGATATCGGTGGCCACCCACCTCTTCCAACTAGCTCACATACAATTTTCATCTTGGCATTTTTTTCTAGCTTTTCGGGTCCTAAACTTTCGGGGCCATTTTGAAGCCCTAAACAACATTTTTTGGGATCGCCATTGTCACACCATAGACTAATTTAGAGAGTGACGGAAAAAAATGTATTCCTTGAATAGACCTTTCCAACGGGCTATCGTGCGCCTAAAACGAAGATCGTATACAAAAGTTACGACCCTGGGAAGTTGATGTACCAACTTACCCCATCGGGGCCCACATCACTTTTCGCTCTTCATCTCCTAGGGTTAGGTTTTTGGATGTCTAGGGTTTTCCGATTACTTCTTGATACTAAAAAGGCCTGGAGGCCTCATTGTAATATGCTCAGGAAAATTCACGTAGTCGCCACATCTCTTCTCAGAGATTAGCTACCACCATTCAAGCAAGATTGTCTCATTCTGCATTTTACAGTTTCAACAGATTTATTTATTTCACTGTATCTCTATTATTGTTCTTTGTATATCTGTGTTAGTGCTATATATATATGTGTGTGTGTTTCATTTCGTTCCGCTCATAAATCTAGATCGTCCCAATGTATTAAGATCTTTAGAGACAAAAATATTGATGGCAACCATTTCAAATTTAGACACAACGCTTCTTTTATTTTCTCAAGCATTATTCTTTCTGTAATTCCTTCACTTACCGACCTCATTTGATTAACAAGATCTTCCATTTATGTGATATAATAATTCGCTAATTCATTATCATGCATCTTAGCATTTTAAAATTTCCATCTTATTGTTTGCAATTTAGTGTTATTGCACCTTCATATGTATTATTTAATAGATCCCATGCTTGTTTAGATGATTCTACAGCACTGATTCTTGGAAATATTGAGTCATCGACTACACTAACTGTGAGAGAAAGTGTTTCATTATATTTCTTTATAAGTTCCTTTAGATTTTTATTTTTTTTTCGTATATAATGCTTTAGATTTTTCATTAGAAGGATAATCATACCCTTTAGTTACAAGCTCCCATAAATTTTTAGTGATGAATATGGGTTGCAGTATTTTGCTCCAATCGAAATATTTTTTTCTAGTAAACTTAATTAACACGATATTGCTTGTTTTCATGAGAAAGAAAGAAAATAAAGACACAAAATTAGTACAATTTATCCCACTTCAACTCAAGACGAAAACATTGTGTCCCAAAATAGAACTCAACCACCACCCAAAAAAAATATTAATTTTTCAGTACAAAGATGAGCACAACTCTTACACGGTTGCAAACAATTTTGCTTCAAAGATGAGAGGAACTTGCACAATTACAAATAAATGTCATTTTTTTAATGAGAATTTAAAAAACAATATAAAACTTTTTATAAAGAATTATCTTTTCTCACCTTGTTGCATAGAAAAGTTTACAATAGATAACCACCTTTTTCAACTTAAAAAAAAAATCATCATCACTCTTGATTAATTCAAGGTGATATTAATCTATTTGCAAACTTTCACTTCCTATCCCAAAAACATGACTTTGAAGATGGTTATAACTAACCAATATGATTATTTTGATGTATTTTATAACTAACCAATATGTATTTTATGATCCTTGTCTATTAGTAGTGTTGTCGTATGTATGGATGGTTGAGGAAATAATGGGTAATCCATGAGGCTTGAACCCATGTCATTTGTTTTACACACATCCTATGACTCCTTTAATGTATACATTGGGTCAAACCCCAACTTGCTTGGAGTGTAGTGTGTATAAGTTTGAATCATGTGAGCCTCCTCTCATTCTGTATCCCATCCACTTGGTGCAATCAAGACTCCATTTGGTGCAATTTAGATAAATAAGCACGCTAGTAGAGTTATTGGACCCATAGTTTGGCTAGGTTCCCAAGAACAATTTGACTAATGTGGCCTTCTAACCACTATTCATCCCCGAAAAAAAATACTAATTCATTATGCTTAGAAATTCATTTATTGAGAAAATTCAAGGGGCAATTATGACTATTCAGTTGCCATCCTACCCTCTATAAAACTAGAGTTGAAGGAGACCTGAATAAAGAGTACAAAAGGAGGCATGCTTGTGTTATGCACCGAAATGTCAAAATCAATGTAGTTTAACTCATCAAGTAACCTAACAAAACTTGTAACAATAGGATGACTTACTACAAAGGTCAAGCATTAGGAACAAAACATGTTTGATTTCTTCTAAAGGTAAATATTTTCATTTTTCTTCATGGATGCACAGATCTATCAATCTTTTGAAAACTAATACATCCATTTGTGCATATGTCTTCCAAAAAAATATGGGTTTTGAGTTCATCGGATTTTTTACTATCTGAAGCTTCATTATATTTTTGTAACAAGTGGCATATGTTTTTGGAAAGATCCCATTTATTGGGAGCCTAACCGATTGTGAGCCCTATTTTGTGCTATTTGGTTGTTTTGAATCAAACATTTTTTTAAATAAAAATCATCCTTTCTAGGCATATATATTTTGTGTATATGTGTATGTGTGTGTTTAAGATTTATTTATTTTTCTTTTAAAATCATGTTTAGTTTTATGCTTTGTTATTTCGTGTTGTTGTATATAACTACCTTATATAGTTTAGTTTTGATTAGTTACGATTGTGTTTAATTTCTTTTCTACTAGTTTTAATTTACTTTCACATTTAATTTCAACTTGTATCTAATTTCATATTTGTAGCATTATTTTCTACATTAGGACAACAAATTGATTTGCATTTAAAAAAAAATTAACTACTATGCTCCACTGAATTGTTCGACAAACATGGTATTTCCACATAGGTCAGACACCTTAAGTAATTGCTCACACAAACAAACAAAAAATCAGTACACCAATGTATTACGTGGTTAAATACCTAAGATAAGGAAACAGTCCATGACCCTAGTCAATGTGGCCACTTGAGGTTGTATATTAATGCAAAAGAAAATAATTTTACATATGAGTTTCTCATGATCAATGATCAACAAATGACCCTCCATTCTCTTTAAATATAGATCATGGACCAATCAGGTGCTAATACATGGATCAATGTAATTGTTAGTATCGAAGAGAATATGGACCATCAGATCACTTTATGTCTAGAACATATTGTAACCCTTGGATTACATAACTACAAATGCATACTAAGGAAACACGCTTTACCTAAAGACACATTAGACCAAGTTGATCTTAAGTAACTCCCAAGTGTCTAAATATCCTAACATACCCCCTTAAGAATGACTTGGGATAGGATTGAAGGATTTACAAAGGTGACACAATACGAGAAGGAAGGAAGAATCAGAGCCTATCCCCCCTTATTCACAACTTCCTAAACTTCTAACATAGATCAAATTTTGGAAAATTTCACTTTTGTACGAGACTTTGTGATTTTGTCTACAACTTGATCATCTGTAGGGAAAAATTAGCACTTCGAGAGTGCAATCTTGAATAATCTTTATGATGAAATGCATGTGTATCTCAATGTGTTTGTTTCATTGATGTTGAACTCGATTTTTGGTGAGCTTGATGGCACTTTGATTGTCACAACGAAGTGTGGTCAGAGATTTTTGTTGGAATCCAAACTCTGAAAGGATCTATTGAAGCCACAAGGCTTCTTGACTTGCATTAACTGCTACTCAATATTATGTTATTGTTGAAGAAAGAGCAATATCATGCTACTTCTTACAAGTACAAGTTATATGTCTAGAACCAAGACTGAAAACATAAGTTGTAGTAGGATTATAATCATCAGGGTCACCATCCCAATTGGAATTAGTGAAACCAATCACCAAAGGAGTCCCCATTGAATTTTAATGTATCCCAAATTGAATTGTACCCCAGATATACTAAAGTATATTTTTTTCTACTTTCCAATGGCTCTCATGGGGTGTTTTCATATACGAGGAAATAATACCAAGAACAAAGGAAATATCGAGATGGGTATGAGTAAAATATAAAAGGCTACCAACTAATTGATGGTACAAATTGGCATCTACTTTGGGTGTAGTATAGGTGGTGGCAAGTTTGACTCCAGACTAAAAGGGAGATCGGGTTGGTTTACAATATTCCATGTGAAAGTGGCAAAGAAGGTCACATGAATACTTAGATTGGGAAAAGGAAATGACTTCCTTGGTTTTCAATACTTGGAGGCCAAGGAAATAATGCAAATAACCTAAGTCTGTCATTTCAAATTTCTTCTTAAGGTTGGATTTCAAATGGTTTAAAAGTTTGGGGTTACGACTAGTGAGAATAATGGCATCAACATAAAGAACAAGTATTATGAGATGGTTACCTACTTTCTTGGTGTAGACATTGGGATTAGAATGACATCTACAAAATCCAATGTTAAGAAGAAAGCTATCAATTTTAGCATACCAAGCTCGAGGAGCTTGCTTAAGACCATAGAGAAATTTCTTAAGGCAACAAACAAGGCTAAAGTCATTCTGAACATAGCTAAGATGTTGTTCCATGTAAATTTACTCTTGCAAATCCCCATGTAAGAAAACAGATCTAACATCCATCTAATGGACCTCTCATTAATGTGAGGTGGCAAGGGCTAGAACATGGAAGATAGAATTCATTTTGGCTATGGAGATAAAGATTTCATTATAGTCAATACCTTAAACTTGAGAAAATACCTTCATACAATTCAGCCTTATTTATGAATGTGGTGTTTTACTCATCACCTTCTCTTATCTTGATTATGGTATCCACTCCACAAATCAATCTTCAAGAATTGTCTTGTACCACACAAATTGTAAATCAAGTCATCCATTCTCGACAATGGAAATCTATACCTAATTATTACCTTGTTCAACATTTTGTTTTTTTATGCACATTTGTCATTTGTGATCCTTCTTTGACATTATCAGGGTTGGTATTTCCCACGTGCTAATACTCTCCCTTAATATCATAACTTTTTGTAATAATTAAATAACTTATCTATCATCTCTCCACTCTCAAGCAAGATCTTCCTATGCACTCCTTGATTTGAAAAACTTACACCCATAACCAAGTCTATCTGATCACCAAAATCTTTCCTTTTGGAGGAAATCATTTTGATTCTTCTTGTCTAACATTTGTGAACTCCTCCAATGTATTCTTCACTTCATTAAGAACTTCATTCTTAATGAAGTGATTTTCTCATTTATCTCACTTTCACACTATGTGGCATGCTACTCTCCTTTGTGAAACTATGTAAAACACTTTTGTCTCCCTTACGACAATGACAAAAAAAAGTATTATCATCAATAACTCTTCATGTGGCCCACCCTCGTCCTTTAATGAAAACAATTGTTTTTGTTTTCCATCCTTTGTGGCAGTGTAAGTGTTTTTCATGCTAGTATGTATTGTGCACCTATGAGGTTGCTATGGCCTTCCCAACACCAAGTGACCAATATCCATGGGAATGAAATCACATAGAATTTTGTCTCGGTATTCACCTATGTGAAAATAGATTTATTTGATATGTCATCATCACCTCGTAGCCTTTCTAGAGCTTGGCCAGTGACATAGTTGTCTTGTTAATCCTAAATTTTCTACCATATTTGTAGCAACCATATATTTTTAAGATACTCTTTCTAATCTAATTACCTTCTCGTAGTACTTATTGTTCATATGTTATCATACTTGATCTACACATCATCGGGTTCTCTCCTCTTTTTGGTGTTGTTGTTATGATTGTTTGTTTGTCCTTAGACTCCTCTCCCTAATCTAATTGAGTTCTCATTTTATACTTTCGTGGGCATTCAAAAAATTTATGGTCTTCATCTCTAAAGGTGAAACAATATATGGTTTTGTATCAATTACCATATTCATTGCATATAAAATCTCCATGACCTTTCCATACATTCTTCTAGTCGTATCTACATCTTTTGTAATATCCAACGTTATCACGAACATCATCTCCCTTGTGTGTTGTATCATATACTTTTTATTTTCTTTTCTTAACCAAAATATGAATATTACATTATCATAAGAAAGGCTATAGTAGGGATAATAACGGTTACAAAGGGTTTTCCAATGCTTCAAAAAACAAAAACAAAAGGAAGTTATATGCTACTACAAATAGTAGTTCACAACACACTATATGACAGCATTTCAAATTTTATTTCTTGTTACATGCTTGATAAAAACTCCTATAATTCTAATGATCTTGAAAAACATATAAGTTAACGGAAAACATGGTTATTGTTTGCTTCCTCTTGACCAACGTTAAAAGGGGGAGAGTTTTGTTGTTTTGTATCCATTAGTTCCTTGAATTGATGTATTGTTTTTTCCTCTTTAAAGCCTGCTTGAGTCGAATTTCCAAATGCCCTATTGTTGGAGGCTATGAATAGGGAGTATTTAAGGAGATTTATAACCAATATCATCATCATACCTCTAGAATGTTTATCCTCTACTTTTGATGGACCAACATGTTCATAATGTTGGTGTATTGAGATATGCAATGACGCTCAATTTCATTCACCTTTGATGATAATGAGAGCAACGAGCACTTGTTGAACTATATAATTTCCTCATGTCCTTGCAATATTCTCCTAAATTCCATGATGTCTCTATTTTTCATGCTTGGCACCTCTTCAAACTAGGGAAAATGTGGGGTGACCAAACTTGAAAAATACTCTTGGCCCAATTGAGCAGAGAGGAAGCCTTTGAAATCCTTGTTTTCCTTTTCTAAATTAGAAACAAATTCAATACCAGAAGTTGAATTCCCATTATTCATACTTTTAAACAATGCAAACATCTTATGCATCAATCGCCAATTTCCATGCTTGCAACAATTTAACAACCTAGTGTGTACCCCCAAGTACTAGACTAGTTGCACCATATGTCATAAGGTCAATCCCCATTGAATTTAGACCGCTAGAGTGACCAAATTGGATACCTAAATTCACCATAATTGCATAGCGGTAACAAGTTATCAACTTGAATTCTTCATTACCTAGATTAAAGATTAATGTTTGCATGCAAAGAGTACTTAGTGACAGGCAAAGTATGGGCAGAGAATATAACTTCACACTTGGATGAATTGCATTAATGTGAGGCATTCATAAATACAATCAGCGTGACCTTTGGTTTCATTTCCAAGAGGTACGAATAAAACATAGTTACCAACTTAACGAGAACTCTACAAAGTTCTCGTTTTTGGGGGGGTCAAGCTTTTTACCCAGTTTTTAAAAATGGTGTAACCGGTAGCACCCCCTCCTTTTTTAGGTGTTTTTTTTATATTTTAAATTTTCGGATACATAATGTTTCCACTTTTTTTTTCTCAGCAGTGTTTTTTCATCTATTTTAAAAATATATATATTTTTTTGTTCATTGGTGTTTTTAATCATGTTTTTATGCTTCATCCAATGTTAAAAATGTTGTACACCATTTATTTTTTTAAAATTAAAATGTTTCATGTAAATATGTGTCCTTAATTAATTTATGGTTCCATATTTTTTGAATATAGTGGAAAATATCATTTTAAGACATTTTTTACTTTTACTTTAATACATAGAAAATAATTGTAGTTAAATAACACTATTTTTAAATATTTAGCAAAAAAATATAATTCATTTTTTTTTGGATAAATTAAAAACTAAAAAAACAAATAGAATTGAAATTTAAAATAAAATAAAAACATTTTAAAAACAAATTTATATTAAAAAAAAAACATTGAAGAAAAACTTGAAAAATTAAAGAGGAAAAAAAAACATAAAATTAAATATATATATA
>ML800800.1:63531-110000 GCA_009831015.1 Picea engelmannii
ACTTCAAAGATGAATTTTCTCTTCTCCATGTGCATTGTTCCTCCACCAGCGATCCTAATCACATGCAGCTACTGCAAACCTTGTATGGTGGCTCACTTGGTTTACCTTTCCTGCACTCTCTCACGGATTGGAGAGAGGATGCACATAGATCTAAGAAATGAAAAATTGATGTTTCAACTCCACCTCATCTCACATTGAACAGTGAACCATTGGAAAACGCTACCTCCATGCAAAGCACATTCAATAAATGCCTCCTTTGTATGCAGTGATGGATGTTCACTTGGACAACAATTTCCCATGCAACAAATTATATAAATTTGTGGATAATACAACAATACCTCTCTATACACCACATACAACAAGTTTTAGAAATTCTCAACAAGGTAACTTCATCGTGGCATGTGGGAGAAAATGAAGATAACACATTAATCTACTATCCTACAATAGATTAAATATTTTTCACATTCTTGGGCCCTCCTGTGAGGAAGTTACACCCAGAGCTACTAGCTCTGATACCAACATAGAAAATAATTGCACACAAAAAACTATTCTACGTATATTTTATTATTCAATCAAGCACATATTTATACATTAATTTTCCCTCAACTACACAACAAATTCACGAGGGAATATCTCAACTACACACATAAATAGGATCTAATAGTTGGAGAAAATCTCTCACAACCAACTAGATCTAACATACTCCTAAATAATAGAATCATGCACTAAACACAAGACAAGTAGGAGTTAATTGCTCGAATAGAAGTTTGAAAATGAAGGGATGCAGGTCTATGGATTCGTCGAATGGGCCATAATACGCTAAGGTAAAGAAAATCGAAGAGGTTGTTTACACGTTTGGTATCATGGAGAAATTTCCAAGAGTAGGAGATAGAAACACTTAGGAATGTCCTTTGTGCACCTATTTATAAACAAATGGAATAATTCTCTAAGTGATGCATGTAATATTAATTGCTAGTGGGTTGGAGTGTCAATCCACAAAAATTCAATACGGGATAAAACTATATTGAAATCCCCCATTTTTCATAAACACCCTAATCCCTAATTTACTGGTCTTGTTAGCCCATTGATCTCCTACAAAGTTTAGAATTCTTTTCATATGGAAGAACAAAATTTCAATGAAAGAGCTTGCGTTTTTTTTAGTTATGTCCATTATTGTTGCTAGTTTTTTATGCATCGGAGTTATTTTACCAAGCATAGATTTAATTACCACCATAGAGTCCCATATGACCTTCAAAGTGTTGATCTTCTATTCTCTAGCTACGAGGTTGTCACGTAATAAGCCTTAAGCCTCAGTGCAATTGTTTGTGGCTTGACCCAATTCCCACACATAGGTATCTATAGTTTTTCCTCCAAGATCAAAGAGAATCCCCCCACACCTACTGCCAAGATTTTGTGTTGTGTTTTTTTTCACCATAACTTTTATCCCTAGAAAAATTCCTTCTACTTACATTGTGCACCAAATGTTATTCAACTCTCAGCACCAACTAATATGCATCTTATGAAGAATTATTCCATCTTGAATAGTGAATTTCAGACCATTCATGTATCTTGAGACTATTGATCTTCTTCTTCCTAATGTCCAATGTGTATCAACACTCTATAGAATTCTGTCATGTACTTCTATGTGCACTCTTCTCTTTTTGTCATAGATTATTCATCTATTGGACCATCATCTACTTATAAAGTTAAAAAATAAAAATAAAAAAAATTACACAACTTCTCAATCATCTTACTCCAACTGTGGACATTTTCCTTATTTTTGCACAATCTCTCTTATTGCACAAACTCCCACTGGAGTGTTGCATGTCCTTTCATCCCCATTACTACGAACTACACCCGTTGTGGGTCTTCAATCCTTTCAAACTTAAAGTATCTATCCATCTCTCTTAGTGAATCAACTAGGGCTTCAAGCTTCATGTTTCCATCATAATGAGGAACGTTAACTCTCACATTTACTTTGTCCTATAAAAATTTGATCGACTATAATGAGAGATCATGATCTTGCACATTGTGCTCTTCATTTTCTTCTTGTTCAGGTTCATATTAATCAACTTCCTCATTTTCATCACTATGTTTCTAATTCTTCAATTCTCTTTCATAGTTATTGTAATATTCTACTCACAATTGTTCTTATATCTATATGCATCATTTTCTGAAGTCATAGGCCACCTAATCTGAAATTCAAAGTTTATTCACCTCAAATCCTACCAAATTATTTCCATTATCTAATATCAAATGGTGCAGTGGAATGCACAATGTGCCCCTTCTCCTATGCATGTGTGGGTGGATCCTGAGCACTCTAAAAACTTAGTTCAAATATGCAATGGAAATAATTAATATCCTTAATAATAATGTAGAAATATAGGAAAGAAGAATCCATACATTTAACAACAATCAAGAAAAGGGAATTGGTCTACTCATTATCATTATTCAAGTACATTTATAATAATGTATACATTCACTCACCTTCTCAATTATCTCGACCTTAGCCTTTCCACACACAATGCATGGTCTTTGCAACTCTACGCTCTAGTTTCTACTTTGAACCAATCTTGTTCCTTTGTCATCCTCTTTTTCATCTTAGATCCTTCCTCTTGCTCTCTCCCTCAACATCATTGGAATTCTCTTGATATTAACTTTCCAACCCAATCTCCTTATCAGATATCCTATTTATAGGCTTAGATGTAATTAATTTATGTTATATTTTTTAAATGTAATCTTAATTGACAATTCATCTTCTCTAAGCACTCCTTTAGCTTCTTAGTGTGCCACCCTTGTTACACCTCTCTTTTGGGTTCCCTTAGATCTCCAAATTTGTCGTATGGTCTCATGCATCATCTTTATAGCATTCTACACAAAGACCTTTGTATCCATATGTGTTGCACCACTTCCTTGGCTCCCATTGAATTCTCTCTACACATATGTATCAACTACATTCAAACCATTCCCCTACTCATCATGTTCCTATATGCATTGGTTCATCTCTTCCTTAGCATACTTTGCATAGAACTTCTTCCAAATATCATTTTTATCATGCACTCATCTTATGCACTTCCTTCAATTACACATTGTTTGTATTTCATAACCTTTTGTGCAAAGCTTTATATTTATTGCAAGACCTTCCTGGTCACTACCCGTGATGCTTCTAGTTTATCGCATTCTTTTTCATTGTAATTAATGTCTAAATTTTCTTAGATTTGAAGGCTACATGGAAGCTCTACCAACTGACTTCATCTTTCTTTCATGTTGTTTCTTTTAGTTTCATAAATTAGAAATGTTTTGTCTTTTAACTTCTCAAACTTCAAATATTTTTACGTCTCTTAGCAATTAGAGTTCCTTCCTGAGCTAGGTAGAGAGTTGTTCACCAAATCAATTAACAAAACAAAAGCATTTTACTTTACTATTTTGTGATTTTGTGAATAGGTAGCCTTAATTTATTTGTAATATACAAGAGGTGTAAAGGAAAGTTGAACATAAACTACTTGCATTTGCAATAATAGGCAGCCTTAATTTATTTGTGATATACAAGAGGTGTAAAGGAAAGTCGAACATAAACTACTTACATTTGCAATCATTCTCTTTATATTAGACATGTTGTATAAATAGTTAGATTTTGTTACAATGTCATTTTCTTTTCGATTTCTCACATCACATCATGTACAAGTCCTTATAAAATCACTTTCTTTTCAACATGTATATAGAATTTTCTTTCATCTTTGTACAATTCAGTAACCTTATAAAAACACTTTACTTTCAACATGTATATAAAATTTTCTTTCATCCTTGTACAATTCAGTGATAGATTAGTTATTTTTAAGTTATTTTAATTCTGCAATGCAATTAGAACAATAGAGGGTCAAACCAAGGAACACTATGATTGGAAGAATTCTTACCCGATAAAACACAGACTCCTTAGAGGCATATGGGTGAGGCTTATACATTTCCAATTAGCCTTAACAATGGATGATAATTACACTTGGTGTGTGTCTATACATAATCCAACTAGCCTTAACAATGGATGATAATTACACTTGGTGTGTGTCTCTTACAACCATATATTGCATAGAGGTAACTCGAATTCAACGAGTTAAAAGAGATTGTGTCAACTCAAGGGACCTTTAATCAAGTTGTCAACCTACGTGTGTTCCTAAAAAAAATATAAATATGTGCATAAAACTAATTTCGACACACTTAATTGTGACCTTCAAAAGATAAACCCCTTAAACAACTTACACCGTACCTAGCATGGTTTTCTAACTTGCCTTTGAGCTATCATGTGAACAAAACTTAAACTCTCCTCTTTCTTTTTATTTATGTATCATTTATATTATCTTTTCATTTCTCTCTTTTTTCTTTTCCTTTTTTTTTGCTCATTTCCTATGTTAGTCTTTGATCTTGTTTTCACTTTTATGGTTTCTTCTTCTTTTTGTTTTGTTACTTTGAAGTACTCTTTAAGGTAAATGCTACATTCACATGACATAACTTGGGTTGCCCTAATTGTTAGGACTTGAATTGCAACAATGATTGTGGTGATTGGTCTTTCAATTGCAAATAAAGGGATATAAGGTAATTTGAGGCCACTTATATAGAAATTTGTAAGCTTGACCATAACTTATGTAAAGAGGTGATTAGGTCTTAAGATGATGAGTTCCATTTGCTCAAGTTTCCATGTGGTCATATGAGGATCATGGTTGAGGATGCCTATAGGATTATGGGTGTGCTAGTGATGGGGATAACACCCATCTACATATAGACATAGACTTATGATGTTGCATGGCTAACCTTACAAAGTGTGCCCTAATGTATAGGTAGGAGCATATTAATAAGAAGAAAATCAGCCTTACGCAACAAAATAAAGTCATCATGGTAGTCATGGAGTATAGATTAGTACAAGTTATTCCATAGGTGTACTAGGATCCAAACCTTCATGCTAGGTTTTGACATATGATTAGTGTGGGTATGTGTATACACTTAGGTGTACAAGGAATTAACGATAATTTGTTTTCCCAAGGGGAAAATAGCATGCACGCCAGTCCTTTGGGAATGGGTGCGGAAACATAGTCCACTATTGAGGATCATGGATCTTGCTCAAATAAGGAGGCATGAGGCTAGTCTCGTCCAATGGGATTTAGGGACATGCCTTGAGAGGAAATAGGTAGGTGGGAGATTATCCACGTAGAATAGATCAACATTGATGGCATAGTTTGGGATCCATAGTATGATGTGGAGTGGTGGGAGGATGTGTTGTCCATGGTTTCACATGACCCATAGGTGAGGGGAATTGTGAAAAACTAGGAGAAGTAAGTGATAGCTCACCAAGTGGCACTATAGAGGAGGATTGTTGAGAGAGTAGTGCCCAATTGAGACAGGAAAGATGAAAGGGTGCCCTAAGAAGGTGAGGAGATAAAAGAGATTCCATGTATATTGCACAAGAGTGAGGGTACTCCAAAGGATCTAACATGGGAGAAAAATTTTATAATATTCTACGAAGAATGTGAAAAATTTTCTAAGTCAAGGAAATAGACTAACTGGGTAAATTATGTATATGTAGTTGAGCAATAATTGATACCTTCATTTGGTGGATGGTGATTGGCCTAGGGATAACTAAGAAAAAGTTCCAAGTGGCACCAATGTCGGTATTCTAGGAGAATATATGAGCATTTTGTCTAGGTAAAAAGGGTCATGGATGCCTTCTGAGAGTGGGATTGATGGATTGCCCACCCGAAGGGGCAATTTGAAGGACTAATCTAAGGCCATGAACATGATTGGTAACATAATGAGAGCCAGGTTGTGATCCAGTCTAGGGTAGTTGGACAAGGTTTAACATGAGTTGAGTGATGGAAGGAGAGGTTGGGGCAATTCCTTTCAATATATTGTACTGATTTTTTATAACCCTTTATGTATTTTACAGGGAATTTTTATACCACAATGCCATGCCATAACTTTAAACTGGGCTAAGATAGTTTATATACTATAACATTTTAACACAATATGAAAAATGTGTAACCTTTTTAAAAAAAAAATGTGACAAAAAGGGTGGAAAAATATTAAATATTATTGATAATTTATAAAACAATTATCTGTATATAAAATTTTTTAAAAGAAACAAGTATGAGTAGAAAGAATAGTTATGATTTATAAAACAATCATATGTATATAGAATTTTCAAGAGAAACGAGTATTGGTAGAAAGAATAGTTTCATGTAGCGTAGAGAATAGCAAGCTTAAATGGGAAGGATTTCAAAATGGAACATTCACATAATTAGCAACTATGTGCTCTTAAGAGAAAGGAATGAACACAATACAAAATATGGAATGGAATTTTATATGGGTAACAAACATGGTTTAATATTTAAGCCTTTATGTAGTTAATGCTCCACAATTAAGTGTGGAAATAGGAGGCCCATACGAAGAGAGTCTTGTTAGGACCAGCCAAATATTAGAAGGCAAATATTAGAAGGGGGACAAAATTGACATCATTTGATATGCACCAACAAATGTGTATTAGCCTTTTGAAATGTGTATTAGCCTTTTGAAAGTGAAAAATTACCGGGTGGATATTATGGATAATAATTATTTAATTATTATGGATACAAATGTGTAATAGCTTTTTGAAAGTGAAAAATTATCGGGTGGATATTATGGATACTAATTATTTAATTATTATGGATACAAATGTGTAATAGCCTTTTGAAAGTGCAAAAATATTATGGATATTAATTATTTAATAAAGCACCTTTCAAGTCAAGCATCCTCAAAAGTGCTAAGATGATGAATTAATTTTAGCTAAGAATATGATAGACAAAAGAGATTATGAAATCAAGATGAAAAGAAAATACAAAGAATTTATATATTATGGATACTAATTGTTTAATTATCATGGATACAAATGTGTAATAGCTTTTTGAAAGTGCAAAAATATTATGGATACTAATTATTTAATAAAGCACCCTTCAAGTCAAGCATACTCAAAAGTGCTAAGATGAATCAATCTTAGCTAAGAATATGATAGACAAAAGAGATTATAAATGTGTAATAGCTTTTTGAAAGTGCAAAAATATTATGGATACTAATTATTTAATAAAGCACCCTTCAAGTCAAGCATACTCAAAAGTGCTAAGATGAATCAATCTTAGCTAAGAATATGATAGACAAAAGAGATTATAAGATCAAGATGAAAAGAAAATGCAAAGAATTTAGATGATAAGGAAACACCTTAATTAAATATTTATAATTTAGTAAAGAAAATATATGTGTAAATAAAATAAGATTTAGAGTAAAAAGATTGTTAATAAGTTTTTTTTTTTTTTTTTTAATTGTCATTTTAAAAATCAACATGAAAAGAGTTTAAAAAAGAAACAATAAGAGTTTTTATTTATTACATCCTCTTGAAAATATTTTTGTAATTTTAATATAATTTAAACAATGAATTATAAACATAAATGTGATAGTGAAGCTCAAATTAGCTAAGATGGTAATAAAACAGCATATAATTTTTATTGATTAGATGGATCCTCAAAACTTCCAATTAAGAATGAAGAAATAATTAAAAATGTTATATTATATTAACATTGTTAGTGTTAAGAGGATAGGTAATGAGGAAAAAAAATTAGATTAACATAGTAATATATTAACCATGGGATATAGATAAGCAAGCATGCGTGGATTGGAGGTGGAATGGAGATATTTACTAAATATAACAAAGGAAGACTATGTAAGACCTTTACAAATACATATTAACCCACATAATTATCGAAGAAGTGAAAAAATGAAAATCAATGATCTAGAAAGGACATTATTTGCTTCTTCTTTTTTAAGAATCAATCTTTCATTATTGGTAGGGAAAAGAGAGAATGTTGAAGTGCAAATATCATATTACATTAATTGAGTTTTTTAATGTATAGGTCTTGTTGACGCTTGAATCCGTTAGGACCGAAATGGTAACCTCACGAGGATGCAAATCCTCCTGCATTTTTATAGAGGTGGTACTCATCTTTGTTTTATGATGTTCTTTCATACTCTAGATTTCCAAAATGATATAAGACTTTGAGAAAGTCCACTATTATACTCAAAGAAAGATAAAAGTTGCAAAAAAGATAAAAAAAAATGTTTTATTTTACAGAGAATTCCTGGGAGATGACCAGGAACCTCATACATCACACATTTCAAAACATAAATAAAATTTCCTCACATCCATCATAGCTAAATTAAATATTTATGATCACACATAAAAATAAAGGAAGATGATTTGTAGACGTAAGAGAACGTTGATAGAGTAGACACATGTAGAGCTCAAAGGAAGAAAATGATAGACCAATCTCAAATATTTTATACTCAAAACTCAGATTTATAAAACACCGTCAAAACTGATCTCGACTTAGTTCTCTTGGGATTTCTAAAAAATATTAAAGTCTATTACAATGCTTTGAAATTAAAATGTGTTTTTCCGGAGGACTGGGATTAGGGCTCTCGTGGACCATAAAAGTAAATATAAACAATAAATAGATTGTGGAGAGAAGAAGGTGGGCGGAGGTAGAGTAGCAAGACCTAGAAGGAAGACAAAAGGAAATTGACAGATTTCAGTTAAACCTTTCTAATCAAAGAAGCGGAATAACTGGATGAAAAAATGATAAGGAAAGAAAAATGTGATCAGCATAAACTTTCTATGATGGTATCTCACTTTCTCACTTTCTTTTTGATGTCCTTTTAGTTTCCACGTTGACAGTTACAGGAACTGTCTCAACTGTTGTTTCTTGGCCCTCTTTAGTTAACTTATCGATTGCCCTCTTAAACCAATCCTCAATGTAATTATTCATTGGCGCAACATTTATCTCATGCCTAATTTTGATATTAAACAATTCACCTTCTAAATCTCTTAGGTCATGAGAAATTTCATGGATCGATTCCTCAATATCTTGATTTTTCATAGAATAATCGACAAGACAATTATCTATCTCTTCTTCACCATATTCAATTATGCCATTAAATTTCTCAGCCGATAATCGCTTCAGTATCTCCACATGTTCATCAAATTGTTGCCTTGTCATAAACATTGAATTGAAAATTAATTCAGGATCTTGCACCTCACCAATGCTTCCTGTTAAATCAATTTTTGTGAGCCTTCTGAATAATTCTTCTCTTTTCACTATAGCTTCATTGCATGATTGGACAATGTTTCCCAAATTCTTGATATTTTCTTTCCAACATGAATTCAATTGTTTGATCCGACTAGGATAAGGCAGGTCATCTTCTCTCCTCTTTAATTTTGTCATGTTTGAGACTTTTATCCCAAATGGTAAAACAACATCTATGTAAAATCCTTATTCATTCTTAAAATCAGCTTGGAGATATTCATGAAATCCATGTGCTCTTGAACCAAAAGAAACAATATTTTTAGATACCTCCCAGGCCTCTATCATCAATGATATTCTCTTTTTAATATATTTTTCAACATAATTTCGAACCGTTGTAAGAAAACTTGATGATCCCTTTAACTTGATACCAGGTATAGTTGGTTTTATCATTGTCAAAGGACTGGCCAAGATGGGAAGAGGCATCAAGGCAGTCTCCAATTCTTTGATCTTTTCCTTTAAGCTGACATTCTCAGCCTATAAACCATCAATAGAGTCATCAAGTGTGTCTCTGGTTGCCTTAATAATTTTGGAAATTTGGGATGGTCGCATATACTTGAGGTCGATCTGTGACTAGGATTTTCCTTTCTTATTATTCTGGTCAATTCTTTCCACAATCAGATTTTTAGATTCTCTGTCAAAACAACGCTCTGAAAGTGAAGGATTCTTCTTCACTAAAGGTGTCATTACCAATAAATTCTAGTACAAAATCTTGTTGAGCAACATGATCCTATTGTTCTATTGCAGGAAATATTTTTTCAATGTCTACTTCTAGTTCCATATCTTCCAAGGAGAAGCTTTGGATATCATTTTCTATAAGAATATTTTCTTCCTCTTGCACTGGGGTTTTTCTCTTCTTTCTCACGGGAAACTTGTGTGAACTTTCAATTTTTCCAGAGGGAGGATTCTTTTCTCCCCCTCCACTGGAACTATTGTTGACAGTCTTTTTAATTGGGTGGATCGTTGGAGCACTGCTCCTAGAGGTAGCATTCTTAGGAGTGACAACTGGATATTGAGCACTTTTTTCACTGGGACTCTTTCATTTTTGCTTGTAAATATCATTACTGCTAAGTAATGTTTCTAAATCGCCAGCATTATGAACATGAGTGATTTGGTTATTGACTTCTTCTTCTTCGCTCAAGACAATTTGAATGAAAGAGTTATTGAACCCTACCGATAACATATGTCCAACAAAGATTTTTTTTGGATCAAAACCTTTGATTTTTTCAGCATACTTCAAACTCACATTGTTAAAATGATTTGAAAATTCATCAATTTTATTTATATTTCTCAAGACAAACTCTCCAATCTTCCATGGCATGGGAATAAACTGTTTTTTCCTTTTTTCATGGAAAAAGTGCAACCAAAAATTATATTGTCTCGCTACCTCTGTAATAAATCATTTATCGGGTACATAATATGGAAGGAAAGAAGGATTTTCTTTTGATCAAAATATCCTTATGATATTATGATTCTCCATTTTCTCTATTGTCCCATTTTCCTCTAAAAATTGGGTAGCTTCAACAGATATCCTAGGAGTGTTTTCGCCCAACAAAATTTTTTTGAATACTGAAACAAAGTCATTATACACTTTCCTCTAAAAATTGGGTAGCTTCAACAGATATTCTGGGAGTGTTTTCACCCAACAAAATTTTTTTGAAGACTGAAAAAAATTCATTATACACTTCATAGAAAAATAAAGAGGTTTTATGCCTCCATAATGCCTGATACCAAAAGGTAACGGGTTCTGCTTCACAATTTATCCTTTTAGTAATAGTCAAATTTGGGAATTGACAATAGTGCACGATAGCAAATATCAAATAAGAGGCCATAAAGAATTTTATGTCCTTTTTGTAATGCGACAATTGGGAATAAATTTCAATAGAAATGTGTTTTCCCCAATCAAAAATAGTCTTTTTTTTTATTGTGAAATACAGAATATATAAAATCATTCGAGATATAGAAGCAATGTTCTCCTGACCTGTTGCTCTGGCGAATAGCCATGTAATTTCTTGATAGGGATTCTTTAGAGATTCAACCTGAATTCTGGTTATTTCTGTTGGGACAGATGTAGGATTCTCCAAATACTCTGGTAGGAGGTCAAGCCCATTATTATGTTTCTTCAAGAATTCTATGCAATCTTCACCTTTGAAAGTAAGAGTCAACTTTGGCAACTTTAACATCTTGCGAAAGACTTGAGGTGAAAGAGAAATTGGAGAATGTCCCTGGAGTTGTATGATTCTTTGATTCGGTACATACTTATCCACACACCATGCAACGATTTCCTTACAATCGAAAACCTATGGAACACAACCAGCATGAGTAATTCCAGATGTCCAAATTACGTTTTCGTCTTTCTGTGCAGTAGGAGGGGAGGAATAATACCAGTATGCTCTCGACCACTGGAAGTTTTGATCTTCGTGGCCAAAAATATTTAGAGTGTCACCACAGAACTGATGTCAAGGTGATGCTTCCATTAAGTTGACAGAACCATTTCTTCAACTGGGTAATGGTCTCAAATAAGCCTTTTCGGAAAGATAATGATAGTTTAATCCCTTGGAAAATGAAGATTAAATGAGAATTTAATGAAGAATTCCTCGAGCCTTTCGCCATTAATGAAGATCTTTTTGGGGTTGCACAACAGTTGTTAGCATTTAAACAGTACTTAATGTGTATTGGGAAAAGAAAAGTAATAGCAGGGACAGGTGTGAGAGAACTTCATTATAGAATTTTCACGAACCCACCAACCCACGGTTGTAGAGATAATCAAAATAGACTAAGTATAAAGGAGCGGTGGGTCAGATTAACGTGCATGAAGAATGGAATACTTTGGAATCTGGCATCCACGATAAAGCTAAAGGTTAAGTGATGGTCAAAATGTAGATCACGAAAGTTGAAGTGCAAAGTGAGGGTCGCAGAAAAAGGAGAGCAAATGTTTGAGCCCGCATAGCTGCAAATTTCAAGAAAAAGTCTAAGTGTTGAAACAAACTTATGTATGAGAAAGTGTATGGAAATGAAAATGAAACAACCCGTGAACCCACGAACTGATATATGGCTAAGTATAGTAACCAAAAAAAGGAAAAAGAATGGATAAAAGGAAATGGAAAAAAGGGAAAGTATAAAAGGGGAGAAAAAAAAGGAGTAAAGAAGTGGAAAAATAAAATGTGGAAGGGAAAAATGAAAACACGAAAAGGTCTCAACATGTTTAGCATATGAGTTTAAGGGTCAAATGTGGGTTAGAAGAACCCTTATAGGGAAAATGGTTATGGAATATAACGTACAAACCGTGGTTTCAATAAGATAAAAAGGTCATTGGTTAACCACAAATTCCAATTCAGTGGCTTTCCATAAGACAAGGGTATTTGTTTAATTGGATATTCAAACCTAGGGTCGCAACCGATCATGCTAATCAAATGTCACTACAAAGAATATTTTAGTCTCTTAAGATACAAAGCCATGAGAATATCATGATAGCCCTTTGGCTTATTTCATAAAAATTTAAAAATTCACACACCCTTCCAAATTTCGAATATGAATAGTTTTCTTATTCTAATTCATAACCCAAGCCATTCACATAAAAACAACGACGGACTCCCAAACCATACATGCCATATATTTAAAATGATTATCCATCAGTTGGATATAGTGAATGAAGATAAATTGCCTAGTAAAAAGGCCACAAATAATAGTATAGTTTCTACAATGTAATAGATCGCTTTTGTCTCCATGTGATACACGAGATAAAAGATGGATGGTTATTAAGGAATTTGTGGCATGTTGTTTTAAGGATGTTAGGTAAAAATGTGTAGACACCCTTATTTTGTTCAATCTCACCCATCATAAACTTGTGCTAATTTTTTGAATCCCACTTGAAACTTTTCTCCAATAAAGAATATTAAGAATACAAAGATCATTTGCTTAAGGAATACAATGACTCCTTTTAAAGATATTTTTTTAAATTATATATAGTTTCCATAAGTTTATTATTAAGGTTTCATTTTAACTTTTTTAATTAGTGAAATAGATTGTTATTTAATGTATTGAATGTCATCTTTATTAAATAAGGTTGTATTATGTAGTAGAGTGTGAAATCAATAAATTTAAGTAACTTTATTAAAGAAGGTCCACTACTTCGTGGTTGAGGTTTCATTAATGGATCTCCACAAGATGATTAGGGTTTTGGTCAACTAGAAACTATATATAGTGGTAGAAGTTATGTAATATGTTGTCAAGTGAATATCATTGTATTTGGAACTGTGTCCATGTTGGAGGTTGTTCCCTCAATTAGGCAAGTAAATGTTGCATCAAATTCTAAATATTAATAAAGGTTTTTTTATTGTTGTTATTTTCCAATTTTGGTTCTATTTATTTGCTTTCCACAACTATGTTTATGTTTTCTTGTTCTGTTTATTTTCTTTCCACGGTTATATTCCATCTATTTTGTTTTGAATATTTTGTTTCAACTAATAAGGAACACCACAAGTGGTATCAAAGAAATTTCTTGTGCCAACATGTGTTGGACCAATTTTTGAAGAAAAATGAATAGGCTAGAGACATGTCTTGACATCTTTAAATAACATAGAGATCTGTGATTCGGTGGGTAAACGTATAGTTGGGGAAGAATACACACAAAACATACAATAGGAGACACATGGTTGGGCACCCTTGTAACCTCTATTGGTACCCCTTTCAGTAGTATTGCATCAAATAGCACATATATACAGAATTGTCTTCCACATACCTTTGGGTATATCATAAGCCTCCAAGGCGTACCTAAAACTAGCCTTACATAATCCTTTCGGTTGTCATGTTTCTATAGTACACTAAGAACGACACTTGGGGAGATCACTTTTGCATACCAAGAAATCGAGTAGTACGACTAAGGGTACAGTCTATCCTCCTTAGTTGGTATCATGAAAGTTCATTCAAGCACTATTGTTGGAAACCCTATGATATATCAAAGAGCTATGGTGATTAGCAATCCTTTATCCTTAGGACCCTATGAACCTTAGCCTCTTCCTACAAACCCTGGATTCTACAACACAGTAAACAAAATTCCTATACAATTTTCAATATCATGTATTTTGGAATTTCATCCATGCAAGGATATTGAGAAGGGAGTCATACACCCAAAAATTAAAAAAAATTAAAAAAAAGTCTAGGGACCACCAATACCATTGCAAGAGACTTAACTCAAAATAATCCTTCCATGATTTTGATTGTCATGGTGTCACTTCGCAGTAAATATATTTTTTGTGGACCCACTAGTGCCATTGCGTGTGACCCCTCTCCACATATTCCTCTCAAGACATTGAATGTGTTGGGATGGCTCTTCGATAACCACCTCAATGGACCTAGTGGTCCCATGATAAATACATTCAACATGTTGACCATGGATGAAGAAAAGAAAATGGTTCAGTCTCTCTATTAATCAGTTAGCACAGTGGAATCCAATATGACATCCCTCACTACATAAGTAGGCATTTGTTTTGACCAGATTGAGAAGTTGAAGGGAAAGATTGATGAGGGTGGAAATGTATTTGGTGAAACCTCCTATAAGGGTAATCACATTGAGGAGGAATAATATTCCACTAATGACTTCTCATTTTCTTGCCATTTCCACAATCTAATACCAAGATTTTTGAAAGTTGATATAAATAAGTTTGATAGGTCATATCCAACAAGTTTGGTTGACCAAATGGAACACTGATTTTCCCTTCATTCCGTAGAATATTACTTATTGAAACTCTGAATAGGTGTCCTCTATTTGGATAGGGAATGTTGGCAGTAATGGAAATCACATAAGAAATCATTTTCAGGGGTCATTACATGGAGGCAATTTTTGAAACCGGTGTTTGGTTTCTTTATCAAAGATACAATTTTTTGGGGCCATCTTACCAAATTGCGCCAAACCGCACAATGGATGACTATATCAAGATGATTTTGAGCATTTGACTATTAGAACAGAAAATTTAACTAATGAATTTTTTAAGCAATGTTTTATCAATGGTCTTGAGGAAATCCGAGCCCAAGTAGAGTTGAACCACCTTGTTACTTGGTTGGAGGCCACTCAAATTTCTTGTTGATCCCATGTTATATCTTATGCTCAGTCCAAATTCCCCAAATTTTCTCCAAATTCCCACCCAAATATGGTGGCTCCTTAGTAGCCTACTCTACCCCTCAAGGTACACAAGTTGACACCAGCTAAAATGGAAAAATGTCAATTCAAGAGTATCTGCTACAATTATGATGAAAAATATTCTCTAGGGCATAAATGTAAGGAACATAAATTATTTATGGTCATTTCTAAAGATGTTTCTGATGATTATTTTAATGGTGGGACTCTATGGGAACTTACCCCCATCACTAAGGAAGTTCATCTTCCTATCAAACCAGGTGAAGAAACCCAAATATCCCTTCATGCTTTGATCAGTATTTCTTCTCCTTGGAGGTTAAAGTTGGTCATCTATACAAGAAATGAAATTTCGTTGTCTTAATCAACAATGGCAACACCCATAATTTCATTCATCACTACGTTTCCCAAGAAACGCATTGCTATATCCACATTGTTAACAAATTTGAAATTGTGATTACTAATGAGGGATCTAAAAAATGTGGTGGTCAATGTGAAAATCTAAAAATTCAAACGGGTGAGTATTCTTTGAAAAATCACATGGTTTCCATTGAAATAGGTAGTTGTTATATTGTTTTGGGTGTCAAATGGATAATATTAGGACCCATCACCATAGATTTCTTGGAATTATTCATGAATTTTCAGAAGGATGGCAATTTTGAAATGCTCAAAGGTCTCAAAGTAGGATCTCCAAAAATAATGAGCTCCCATCATATGGAAAAGCTTCTAAAAAAATTTCATTCTAGAAATATTGCACAATTCCATGCTATTCAAGCCTTTGAGGATGCTTCCATCTAGTTCATCCAGATTTGCAATTAGTATTGGACAAACACCAAACAAGTCTTTGAACATCCTCGAGTATTATCATCCTCAAGTGGAGATCATGATCATAGCATCCCATTGCTTCCCAGTATCCTACCACCCATTGTATTCCCATATCATCATCCTTTTTTCCAAATGAATGGAATTGAAAAGATTGTATGAGACTTATTAGTTGTCCATATCATTCGTCCTAGTACCAGTCCCTATATTAGTTCTCCAGTTGTCATGGTTCTTAAAAAATAAGGCACTTGAAGCATGTGTCTTGATTTTCAAGCTATAAACAACTTGATAATCAAAGATAAATGTACCATTATAATCATTGACGATCAAAGATAAATGTACCAAACTTGATCTTCCTTTTGGTTATCACCAAATTCGCATGAAAGAAGCTAATATTCCAAAAAATACTTTCCACACTCATGAAGGTCATTATGAGTTATTAGTGATGCTTTTTGGTCTTTGTAATGCACCTTCCACCTTTCAGAGCCTCATTAACAACATGTTTAAGCCCCTTCTATGTTGTTTTGTCATAGTCTTCTTTGATGATATATTAGTTGGAACATGTGAATCAAGTCTTACAACTCCTCTGCAATTACCACATGTTCCTCAAGCATTATAAATGTGTTTTTTGGTGATTCCAAAGTTGAATATTCGAGACACATTGTTAACTGTGGGGAGGGTGTGCATGTTGATACTATGAAGATTGAAGCAATGAAAATTGGCCTCATCCCAAGACCATCAAAATTTTGTGTGGATTTCTTGGCCTCACATGTTACTGCCGAAGGCTTGTCTAAAACTATGGCAAAAAAATTTCTCGTCTCACCACCTTTCTCAAAAAGAATGCCTTCAGTTGGAATGAGGAAGCTAAACAAGCTTTTCAATCTTTAAAAAATGCTATGTGTAACACACCAATCGTCATCCTACCTAACTTCAATAAGACTTTTTCTCTAGAATGTGATGCCTCGGGAAAAGGGATTGGGGTTGAATTAATGCAAAAGGCACACCTGCTTGCCTTCACCAATAAGAAATTAAGTAATATAAACTTGGGAAAATCCACCTATGAGAAGGAAATGTTAGTTATTCTTCATGCAATTGATATGTGACATCCTTGCTTGATGAGGTGTCATTTCCATATCAAAACATCATCCCAACTTGAAATATTTTCCAGAACATAGGTTTTCCTCCCTAGAATAGCAAAATTGGATTACAAAAATGTTAGGTTATGACTATGAAATTATTTATAAGAAGGGTAAGGAAATTGTGGTGGCTACTACTCTCTCTAGGAAGTATGATGAGGAAGGATCTTTATTTTCCTTATCTTTCCTCATGCCCAATTGGCTACAACTAGTACATCAAGAATGGTCAGTAGATGCCAATATCATGCATATGATCCATCAACTATAGGCCAACCCACAGGAACACCTAGGTTTCACTTGGAAAGATGATAAGTTCAATTATAAAGGTCATATTTTTTTGGACCTTTGAGATTGATCATTTAAATCCAAAGTGTTATATGAGTTACATTCCTCTCCAACAATGGGTCATTATAGGTTTCAGAGAACATGTAAAAGGATTAAGCATTCATTATTTTGGAAGGAATGAAGGAGGAAATCCACACCTTTGTGGTTGAATGTGATACTTGCCAACGACAAAAAGGGGAAATGGTAAAGCCTCCAAGAGCATTACAACCCTTACCCATTCCTACCACCGCGTGGGATGAAATTTATATGGGTTTCATCATGGTGTTACCAAAATCAAACATAAAATCAATGATAATGGTAGTTGTTGAACACCTTTCCAAATATGCTCACTTTTATACTTTACAACACCCATTCAAGGCCTCCATATTAGCACAAGTCTTCATGGACAATATTTTTAAATTACATGGAAATCCTAAATCCATTGTGATTCATCGCGATCCCACTTCCACTAGCAATTTCTTACAAGAGTTGTTTCAGATTCAAGGTACCAAATTGAATCCTAGCACAACATATCAAGGGTTCGTCTATCTCCAACCCTATAATTAGACCTCAATCAAGAAGAAGAGCCAGCAAAAGTTAGCTCTTAATTTATATGGATCCCATACTATACTTAAACATATAGGTCTAGTAGCTTATAAATTGGCTCTACCCAACTAGTATAAGCTCCATCCAATATTTCATGTGTCTTTCTCGAATAAAGTGATTAGGGTCAATTGCAAAGTTCAAACCATCATTCTAGAACTAAACGATGAGGGTTAGATTTGGTTGATTCCTAAGGCCATTTTAGACAAATGTGAGCGTCGTCTTTGCCAACGTGCAATCTAGGAAGTTTTGATCCAATGGAAGGATACAAAACCTAAATATGCCACATGGAAACCAATGTTTATTATCCAACAATTGTCTCATCTCAATCCTTGAGGACAATGTTTCTTTGTAAGGGGAAGGGCATATTAGGGTCCCACCCTAACTCTTTTATTTCATGGAATAAATTTTCACTTAATGTATTGAAAGCCATCTTTAATAAATAAATCCCCACTAGGCAATAGAATGTGAAATCGATAAATGTAACTGCCCTCATTAAAGAAGGTCCACTAGTTGGTGGTTGGGGCCTCATTAAAGAAGATCCACTAGTTAGTGGTTGATGCCTCATTAATGGAGGTCCACTAGGTGGCTAGGGTTTTGGTCAATTAGAAACTATATATAGTAGTAGAAGTTATGTAATCAATTGTCAAGTGAATATTATTGTATCTGGAGCTCTGCTCATGTTTGAGGTTGCCCCTTCGAAGAGGAAAGTGAACATTGCATCTAGTTCTGAATATTAACAAAGGTTTGCTTACTATTGCCAATTTCTAATTCTGACTACATTTATTTTATTTCCAAAACTATATTTATGCTTGTCGTGTTCAGTTTATTTTCTTTCTGCGACTATATTCCATTTATTTTTCTTTGAATATCATGTTTCATCTAACAAGGAACACCACATGTATTTCCATGATCACAAATGGTGGTGTCTTGCAAAGAGTGGTAGAATATTTTTTTAATGGTAACTAGGAGATTTGTATAAATAAAAAAAAGACTACAACGGATCTAAAAAATAAGTACAACCAAAGATGTTCCAAAGATGTCCAACAGTAATTACTGCCTTTGGATTTCAAGCAAAATTGCCAGATCCTTATTTTCCAAATACATAAAATACTTATGTCCACAAAAACTTCACCATGATATTTCTTACATGAGTAAATTCTGATAAATTGTTGACAAAAATATAGAGATGTTGTATGACTAAACTGGAATGTGAGCTCATCATCTTATTACCATTGATTGTGCAATTGTAGGAGGTTTTTTCTTATTTACTATTGTTTTCCAAGCTTCCTTTGTCTTTAATGAGGTCCTTGTTATTCATGTCTTTCCCAATTTGTCTTGATATGGGGATTCTAATTGTTCTCATATCTCATATTCTTCAACCTAATCTGCCCAACTCACCTTAGGGGATTCTACATCCTGAATCAGATCTGAGTGAAAAACAAGTTTATCTTCCATCGAACCTTCTTGTGTCGATTATTGCTAAGATGGAGGGTCTTCTTTGGAAGGAGTATCCTAGGTTTGCTCTGAATCCACAAATCTATCCATAATTTCCTTTGTATCTACTTTTGGTTCTTCCATGGGAGGATCCAATTTAAGTGGATCTTCCTTGGTAATCAATTGATGTTCTTCCTTGGCTCCAACCCACCAGGTTGGCTTTTGTTGATGCTTCTTAACTTTCCTTGGCCCTTTTAGGCAATTTGTTGGTAAACTCCTTTCTTCAAAACAAGATCTACAATGGAAAGAAACATATTCATAAGCAAGATTTTGCATCAAAGAGTAGTTTTCACCTTGCAGAATTATTTGTACCAAAAAACCTTTGTTGAAATCCATTTCCACATATATGTATGCATATGTAGTGGTGCTCCATTTCTTTGTCTCAAAACTTTTGTTATTGTATCTTCTAAGGGCTTTGCCAATGGCTTGAAGAGGGTCAGAACCCCAAAAATGCAAAGGCAAATTTGGAAGTCTAATCCACACAGGAGTCGAGGAAAGGGAATTTTTCAATGGTTCGAAGGAAGGAGTCCAAGGTTTCATACATAATTTGGAGTTTCCCCAGAACTAGGGTCTCGAGTTTAAAATCAAATCCATGTCTTCATAAAGATCAAACTCAACAATGAAGAATCCCTTTGCACAAGGGTAAGTAAAAGCCTTCTCTTTAACTTAGGCTTCCAGGAGTCCAAAATTCATTTGTGTGAATCTACTAAACGAGGCCATAGACCATTGGTACCATAGAAGACCACTTGGACTACAACATATTTCACTATGGGAATAGTTATGGTTGGAGCCTCCTGAACCAGAAGACAAGGAGAACAAGGGACATTCTTCACAATATCGTTGAAAGAAGATTTACCTGAAATGCCCTTTGAAGTAAGAGAACTGAATCTTCATCCACTATCCACATTGCTTCCCACAAATTGCCCAAGACTAGCTTCCACATTAGAACTGGGTGCTCCGGAGAAGGAAGGCGTTGCTAAAATGGAATGAGTCATCGACATGCTAGAAATAAAAACAATGAGGTTCAAAACAGTTGCCAATAAAAACAAGAACATAACATCAGATCTTGAAGAAAAAATAGTGATCATACTAAACCATATTAGGTCAAGAGAATATATGTACATACACATAGGGAAGAACCCTAGTTATCACTCCCTATTTCAATCACTCCTACTCTGTCTTTGAATTTGTATTGGCCTTACAAAAAAGATAGAATACTACGAAAGTGAAATTTCAAATAAAAAATGTCCATAAAAAGCAACACAGGATACCTAATAACATCATATTTGTTTCTGCTTTGTGCTTTGGACACTTCATACTATTATAAGTTCTTTTGAACGTGAAATAAAAACAAATATATCTTTAACAATTTTAAATTTGGTAAGTGATTACTATTACCATTATCATTTTATATATTATTTATAACACTTTACATATTGTTTATATAAATATAATGAATCCATTACCATGATTATATGTGGTTGTTTTATGAATACATATGGCTATATTCTTTTCATCGTAGGCATGATTTTTATAACTCATATTTGTTACCTACCAAAGTAATGGAAGCTCAAGCTAGGAAGTAGTTATGCACAAATCTTATAGATATTCGTTGACAATGACATTTGAGGCATTAAGGTAATTGTTTTTAATTCCATGTTATATTATATGCAATGCGTCATCATGGATGTGGCAAAAGTGATGCAAATTGTGATGAAAACTATTGAAGGAGCTTTATAAAAGGTTTAATCGTTTAGATATGTATTTTATAAGTTTGATTTCTTAAAAAAAAAAAAAAAAAATTAAGGAAAATTAGTATTAAAATTGTTTATATTTGTTTTTTAAAAATATTTTAATGTAGCAATTGTATGTAATTAAAATAAAAGGTAAAGTGATTATGAAACTTGAAACTTGTAATAGTGTATTATTTATGCATAGCTTAAAAGTAAAAAAAGTTTTATAAAAAGTTTAATTGGTTAGATATGTATTTTATAAGTGTGATTTCTTAAAAAACAAAATAAGGAAAATTAGTACTAAAATTGTTTATATTTGTTTTTTAAAAATGTTTTAATGTAGCAGTTGTATGTAATCAAAATGAAAGGTTAAAGTGATTATGAAACTTGAAACTTGTAATAATGTATTATTTATGCATAGCCTAAAAGCAAAAAGAAATGACTATTAAAAATGTCACAAGTGTGAATTGAAGTCTTCAAAATCCTTTTAAAATAAATAGATAAATAAAAAATGTTCCATATTAGTTTATCCATAACACTCCAAAGTATTATCAAACTAAAACACATGTGCTCTTCTATACTTTTAAGCATAGAAGAAAATATCACCTAATTAATTTTAACATAAACAGTAAAAATAATATTATTATATATTTATGATGAGATGAATAATGTTGTTATTTAAAATGTGAAGTTCACTTAAAATTTGAAATTTGTTGTGTATAGACAAAGGGCTTTAACAATAATATTAGTGTGTATTTATGATGAGATGAATAATGTTGTTATATTAAAATGTGAAGTTCACTTAAAATTTGAAATTTGTTGTGTATAGAAAAATGGCTTTAAAGAGTAAAGTATAATTTTTATAGCATTTTATGTAACATTTACATTATATTAAGTTTTAAGCATTGCGGAAATTTCACTTCAATGGCTATTGATTAAAATCAATAGTTGAGATTTGAACACACAAATCTAGTCGAGATTAAGATGAACAACAAATTTTTATATGCAAATAAAAAAAAGGGTCAAAATACTATTTTCTTATCATTTTCACTTGATAGTTTCCTTTGCAAATACTTGAATGAATCGATATGAGATCCCAAGGTTTCACAACTAATACTCATCTTAATTTTATTTCAATGAAACAATAACTTCTTAAATATTATTTAGATTTACTAGGTTTAACCTAGTTTTCTATATTTTACCTTGCATACCTTGTATAAATACTTTTGCCTTCGATATTTTTTGTTTAATTTTGTCAAAGAATTTGTTGGATTTGCATATTTTGGTGGTTAATATAATATGAGTGTCCCATAGGTTTTTCAGCACACTGAATCCATTTCCAAATTCAAAAATGCAATTTAAACAACAGAAAATTGATGAAAATAGTCAAAATGTAGAATAGTTAGACAACATCATAGTGTGTTCTAGTGCATAGGTAGAAAAGAAAGTAATGTGCAGTAGCTTCAAGGTCCTCTAATGGCGGTTTGGCCCAATTGCAAGTTCAAATATGGCAGAGAAGCCCTGTCGTATGGGTCTTTTCGGACTGGGGTCAGTTAGAAGATTGAAGACTGCCAACTTAGACATGTTGTTAGTTGTGCTAGAGAGAGTTTTAGTTAGGGGGAAACTATTTTCTTCAGAGCATTTTAGCTGTGGAGACAGGAAGTTTAATGTCTTCCTTGGGGTGAGAGTTGCTACATTGGGAGGAGCGATGGAGCATCTCGGTTCTTGAGGAATTTAATGCTTAGTTTACGTACGTAGGGTATTGTTAGGTGAGTTTTTTAAGACCTCTAGGCCTGGTCCTGGCAGGGTTAGGCGTTAGCGATTGGGTTAAGGAAAAAACAGTCTTTTCCTCTTCAGAGCTCCTGTAGTCTTTTAGTTAGTGCTTGTTAGGTGGTGGGTTTAGAATGTTCCAGAGATGGATGTTGAATTCACTGCATTTATGAGTGCAGATGATGAAGTTATCCGAAAACATGTCAGTCTTTTTAACTCAAATGATGAGTGCACTGCCCCCTAGTCTGTCAAGGGGTATTTTCACTCTTCGCGGGATCTGAGGTCTTATCGTAGTTTACCAAACCTACCGAAGGGTGGTGCATTAGCGCCTGAACATGTTTCTTTTGCGAAGTCTTCACAGAATTCTTGTGAACTTCATTCAGTGAAGAAGAATATATTATTTCAGCAGTCTGATGAAATTTACATGAAGGAGGGAGGTCCATAATGATTATACAGGAAGAGAGACCCGGGTCGCCTGAAGTCGTGGAAGGAAAACAAGACAAAGAGGAGATTTTTTATGGGTTCTGATATCGGGTTGGAGGACGCATACATTATGGCTCTATGTATGCTCATCGGAAGATTATCCTACCGAAAGCACAGTCATACTTCCCTTGAAGACTGGGTTACAACGAATTGGAAACCTCTTTTAGGTTATAGTCCGGAGGTTTTCTACTTTTTCCATGGCTGGTTCAGGTTTAGGTGTAGGAACTCGGAAGATTCCTCACTGGTGTTGGAAAAACTTTGGGTGGGGGACGATGGGAGCATAATGTTAAAGAGGTGGTGAGTAAATTTCGACCCTTCTTGGGAGTACTCTCAACTACGACATCTATGGGTGTTACTACCTGGTTTACCTCTGCGGTGGTGGAATAAAAGAGCACATGTGGATGTGGCGAATAATTTAGGCAGGTTCATTGCAGTGGATGAAGTAGCTCTAACAACACCGAATAAGCACATTTTCAAAGTGTTGGTAGATATTGATATTCATGCAGGGCTTCCAAGGACCATCGAGCTGGAGTGGTGTGGTCTATTGAGGTGTCAGAGGGTCGATTTCCTGGGTATCCCTTTTCATTGTTCATGGTGTCGATAAACTGGACACCTTCGCAGACACTACCTAGGGGGCTTTGTTGAAGATAAGTCTTATGGCTCCTCGTTGCTCCATAGACCCACCTGCAAAGATCCTCCGGGTGACTAGAACGGTTTCAACACGGGAGCCGAGTTTTTTAGTAGTGGCAGGAGTGTTAGAAGCTTCTCGGGTAAGTTGAGAACTCTTTGTCCTTCTCTGTTTTTTTCTCTTTCCTCCTGGGAACGTGATACGTTGGATAAGACAGTTGGGGCGAGGGAGGACTATAACCAAGACTCTGAGCCTTTAGAATCATCGAACATGGACTCTCTTCCACCTCTATTTCCACTTGTTTCTCCTCGGGTCAGTAATAGGGCCCCTTCTCCTAGTGTAAGACAGACTGGAGGACTAGAACTCGTTAGTTTTCCTTTGAGACAGTAAGATAGTCTTGCTCCTATTTTTTTGGAGACTACTTCCTTACCTATGTCTCCGGCTTTGGAAGGCATTGTTAGTCGGGAGTTAGTTGTTGGTTCTATTTTTTTGAGGTACTATCCCTTGGAGGGCCTAGGCCTGCTACCTAGTACAGAACAAATAATTTGTGTGGGGAATGAGATCCATGGTACTTCAGAATAGGAAACTTGAAGTTGCTCAGGTTTTCGGGGGATGGAATTGGTTGAAATTTCTATCGGTACAGCCTTGGATTCTTTAGTTCCATCTTTAAAGGAGCTCCCTGAACCACTGCCTCTTCCTACTTTTCTAGGTAAGTCCATTGTTTCAAATGATTTCAATGAAGGTCCCCTAAACAGAGATGTTTATTCCAGCCGAGAGGTACCGAGATCTTTCGTTGGTAAGGGTTTTGCCTGGTCCAGAGAGTTGGGTTGTGATATTTCACCGATTTATACTCGAAGTGTGCCTCGGAAGAGAGCTGAGTTTGTTTCTTTAGATTTAGATAGTGTTTCTACCCCGTTTACTGATTTTGGGGCACTTAGAGGCATCAAATCCATAACACACGCAAAATCATGATTATGATGTCTTTAAATAGCAGGGGAGTGGGCGGATCCCTGAAAATGGCCTCCGTGCATAGACTTCTTAAAAACACTTTCCCATACATTATCTTCTTGCAAGAAACTCTGGTTGACGAAACCAGGGCTAGAAATTTCTTATCGACTCTAAGACCTAATTGGTATACGAGAGTTGTGAGTTCTGTGGGAAAATCAGGGGGTTTATTGGTGGCTTGGGACCCTACAAAGCTTGATCTCAAACCTTATGTTTTTTGTGGTGGTTTACTTGTGACAGGTTCCAGTTTTGAGCCGAAGGAGAAGATTTCTTTTTTAAATGTGTATGGTCCATGCAGTGAAAGAAAAATTTTCTAGGAAAAGATAAGTGATAGGGGTAGTCTCTTCCTTAAACGTCTGATAGTGGTCGGTGATTTTAATTTTACCATGAATGAAGGTGAAATCTGGGGGGATGCAATACAAACCGATCCGTTGGCGTTGTTTCTAAAAGAATTGTTCTGGGAAGGAGGACAGGTGGATATTATATCGGATGTGTTTGTGCCAACGTGGCGAAATGGAAGAATGGGCTCAAATTGCACAATGAAAAGATTAGATAGGGATTTTGTTGCTTCTAACCTGTTGAGGATTGTAGGAATATTTCGTTCTTGGGTGGCTTATCCCTATATCTCTAATCAAACTCTGTTTATGTTGCAACTTGACGGTAGCAGTCAGTGCAAAACAACCCTTTCAAACTAAACTCGTGGTGGTTATATGAAGTTGATTTCTCACAGATTGTAAATGAAGTTTGGAAGGATCCAAAAAATTTACAAGAACCAGGTCTTCAACGAAGATTGGTATGGAAGCTGAAGAGTTTAAAGACTGTTATAAAAACTTGGGTGATTCGGAATAGAACCCAGACTACATTGAGATTAGGACAACTAGAATCAAATTTACATAAGCTTTATCAGATTTCATTACCAGACTTAAACAATCAAAAGTTGATTGGCCAAGTAAAAGTTCTTGAAACTGAGAGATACAAAATCCTAAAAGCCGAAGAAGATTTATGGAGACAAAGAAGCCGAGCGATCTAGCTAAAGAGTGGTGATTAGAACACCAAATTCTTCCATCACTTTTCTAGTGATGGAAAAAATCGAAAACAGATTTGGGAGATCCAGGATGAGACAAGCCAGGAAGTTTCAGGTCAAGATGTTTTAAAATTAGAGGTTGTTAAATTTTTCAAAAACATTGGATCGGTTTCGGGCATCCTCAGAGAAGATCAGACTTTATTACTTAGTCAGTTCCCTCAATTGGTTACAGAGGAAGACTCATTTCTTTTAGAGATAAATTGTACTAAAGAAGAATTGTTGAACATTCTAAAGGCTTTTGCAAAAGATAAAAGTTCAGGCCCTGATGGCTGGACTATGGAATTTTTCCTCCACTATTTTGATCTATTTGGGGAGGATCTATTAGAGATGGTCGAGGAATCTAGGAGGAAGGGAGAGGTTATAAAATCATTAAATTCTACCTTTCTTGTTTTAATCCCGAAAGTAAATAAACCGTTAACTTTTGGAGACTTTCAACCCATCTATCTTTGTAACCTTTGTTATAAAATTATTGCAAAGATTCTGGCAAATAGGCTTCGACCTATTCTTTCTTGTGGCCTGTCAGAAGAACAGCTGGTCTTTCTACAGGGGAGATAAATTATGGATGTAGTCAGCATGGCACAAGAATGCCTTCATAGTATTAATAAGAAGAATTTAAAAGCACTTATCTTAAAGCTTGATCTAAAAAAGGCATACGATTACATCAAATAGGATTTCTCAAGATTTATCCTAATCCAAGCTGGTTTTGGTTTGTTGGTAAGGAACTGGATAATGATTTGTGTTACTTCTGTAACTTACGTAGTGCTGGTCAATGGGGAGCCGTAAAAAAAATTTCACAGAGGAAAAGGGCTAAAGCAGGGATGTCCACTTTCACCACTGTTATTCATCCTTGTGATGGAGGGTCTTAGTATTCTTCTCAAGAAGGGTAAGGTCACAGGGAAGTTAACAGGTGTGAAAGTAGATATAATTGTTAATATTCTTCATATTTTCTTTGTCGTCGATGTGTTGATAATGACCAGAGCAAAAATCGAGGAATGGAAGGAGATAGCGGGAATTTTGGAGACTTTTGTTAGTGCTACTGGCCTAGGGATAAATATTGCAAAGTCATATTTTCATGCTGCAGGCATGGATGATTACAGTCTAGCTCTTTTTATAGATATTTTTCTGTATAATTTCTTTACTCTTGATGATGGTTTCAAGTACTTGGGTTACTTTCTAAAGGCTTCATGCTATAAACCGAAAGACTGTCGATGGCTCATTCAAAAGTTTGAATAGAGAATAGATCATTGGTGCATTTGTTGGCTTACTCTTGGAGGACGTTTTGTTTTAATGTGGTTTTAGAAAGCCAACCGGTCTTTTGGATGACCCTGGCAACAGTTTCAAATTCAGTTTTAGTAAAAATCTGGCAACTCACTTTCTCATTCTTATGGTCGGGTTGTAGTGGAAGGAAATGTATGCACCTCTGCAATTGGGAGATGATTGCAAAGCCAAAGAAGGCGGTAGATTGGGGCCTGAGAAACTGTAAGTCCTGTGCATACATAGCCTCATAAGAATAAATATAAATATATAAATTATTTCTAATTTACTTCTTTATTTACTGTTGCAGCATAATAATAATGTTCAGCAGTATAATAATGAACAACAGTATAATGAGCATAATGAACAATAGTATAAGAAAGTGAATAAGGTATTCACTTCAACCTGATGCAAAACCTAAAGTTGATGATGTTGTTGATGATGTTGAACCTGAAGTTGATGGATCCTGCCCAAACTGAGTAACCTCCCAGCCAACTAGGAACAACCTCTTCATCTCCCTAGCTCCAGTAATCCTTACGATTTCCTGGCCCCCAAGCCCAAAATTCCCAGTAACAATCGTGCCCCTGTGAGAGTCCTCAAGCAAAATTGTTCCAATCCCAAAATTGTCCTTCTCTCCTCCTTCTTCCTCTCCAAATTTTCTTACCTTCCCATGAACCAAAAATATCCCAAAAAAAAAAGATTCCCCTTCCCGAGTTGTCCCTCCTCCCTCATCTTACTCCCTCCAATTCCTTTCTCCAACCGCCTTACTTCCCATTAATTCCTCAACCACCTTTTCAATCCCATTAATTGGTTCAACTACCAATAATAATAATATTATAATAAAGTCTCCTTAAATCTATTTTTAATAATTCATTAAACTAATAATTATCATTCATGATAATTAAATAATTAATTAGGGTTGTTACATACACCCACCCTTCAAGAAACTTTGTCCTGGAGTTAGAATAATTTACAATACAAGGAAAATGACACATGGTTCATACATTCATATCCAATAAATGCTTTTGCTTACTGATAATAGTGTACATGTGGAAGAAATGCATGTGTAGCTAGCACATAAAAGTCTTGCACATATACTAATGACAATAATTATCACACCTATAGTAATTCTTGTATGTGTCCAATCCAATCAACAATACCATTCATTTCATAAAAGATAATAAACCAATTAAAATGTTCGCAAAATCTCTTAATTACAATAATTTAGCACAACGACGTTCATTTAGAAAATTGTAGTTCAGTTAAGTAATTATGAATATACACATATACATATTTTCTTTTTAAAAGAGGAAACAATAAATTCCACTATAAGGCAAAATTCACATACACTCTCAACTATTTCTATTCATCATTCCTCCCTAAATTATTTTTGTCTTCCATCCCTATCCTTCCTCTATTGAACTATCTTGGAGCGTCAACTATATTGACCTAAATCCAAATAGAACCTGTAAGCGGAAGTGTCACTCTCTTGACCAAACTTCCCCAGCAGGCAACTGGCAGTCATCATCACACGTCTAGGGAAGCGTGAGATAACACTTTCCTCCCATGACTCCAGGTTTCAGAGGATACACGGTGGGAAATTTCTCCACCCCTCCTAATAGGACTAGAGTCCACACCCTACCATGGAATATACAGTGGCATTGTGTTGTTGGGAATTTTGTCATCGTATATTCAGTTTTAGGCAGTCTCGCCACCTGAAAAACTTGCATTGGTCCATATATCATAGCAATGCATTTGAACCAACACAATTTCACATACAAAGATTCATACCATATTGTTTCTTGGTCGGTGTTCATGACATCCACTTTTATTATCATTATCCTTTGGCTATTTCATAGCCCATTGACCTACAAATTAGTCTATAACACAAACTCATACATATCTATGCATTATCATCATGTAAATGCATTCAACCATAATCTCAATTCGGTATCCCCGTACCAACAACTTTAAATGTCAAAATTTTCAAGTTATAAATAGATCGCATAATATCCCCATAATTCAATTAACGTTAACCATTCATAGAATTGACATTCACATAATAGATTGCATCATATCCATCATCATTCAAATAATGTTAAACATTCATAGAATTTTCATTCACATAATAGATTGCATAATACTCATCATCATTCATATAGGTTCATACGTCTTAAAAGTTCAAGTGTATCATTAATAGTTTCACAGTGAATAGAAAATAAAGGTGATTAAGCCTTAAGTAATTCTAGTTGTCTAAGTCAGAAGGTGGCATTACATACACCCAACCGTCGAGAAACATATTCTCAAGGTGGTCAAAAAAGTGAGGGATGATCTCGTTGTAATGTCTCGACATCCTCCCAAGTAGCAGATCTTGGGCTATACTTGTCCCACTAGAACTTAACTTGGTCTAGCAAACGGTTCCTGAGTTTTTGGACTCTACGGTCCAATATGCGTAACGGTTCTACCGTGAGGGTTCCCGTGTCTGATACCTACAATTCCTTCCAATTCAGTTTATGAGATTCGTCAGCAACATAATGACGTAGAACAGATACATGAAAAGCATTATGAGTTTTAAGCAAGTGGGGTGGCAGTATGAGACGATATGCAACGGGTCCAATTCTCTCTTGGATTTTGAATGGTCCTATAAATAGAGGTGATAACTATGTCCCCTTCCCGAACCAAATGGTACTCTTATTAGGCCTGATACGAATGAAAACTTGATCTCCCACTTTATAACTTCGGTTAGTCCTATGTGCATCAGCATAACTTTTTTTTCTATCATGTGTTTTCTTTAGTCTCTTCCTAATCTGAATCACTTGTTCCTCCATCTCTTGAATCAATTCCAACCCAACTGTCACTCGGTCTTCTAACCTTTCCCAACTCAACGGTGTTCTGCATGGTCTTCCATACAGAGATTTGTAGGGTGGCATTCCAATGGAGCTATGAAAATTGTTATTGTAGGCGAACTCTACCAAAGGTACGTACTTCTCCCAATGGGTTTGATTATCCATAACATACATCCTAAGTATGTCTTCCATAACCTGATTTACTCTCTCAGTTTTCCCATCTGTTTCAGGATGATAAGTTTTTCTTAAGTTCAACTGAGTCCCCAACGCTGACTACAAACTTATCCAAAACCTAGAAGTGAATCTGGAGTCCCTATCTGAAATTGTCTTCTTGGGCATCCTGTGCAAACAGATGACCTCACTTACAAACATGCATGCCACATCAGTGACATCATAAGTGTCTCTAACCGAAATAAAATGAGCAATCTTGGTTAACTTATCAACTATCACAAGAATGGCATTGTGTCTATGTGATGTGAGCAGCAACCCCACAACAAAATCCATAGAAATGACTTCCCACTTGGACATAGGGACATCATGCAGTTGTAGGAGACATGCCAGGTTGTGGTGGTCGGCTTTCACTTGTTGACACTCTAGGTACTTGGAAACGAAATGGACTACATCACGCTTCATGCCTACCCAGAAAAAAAGATTCTTAATGTCTGCATACATTTTCTTCGCACTTAGATGCGCACAATAAAGTGTTCTATGGGATTCCTTCAGTATGATGCTTCGAATATCCCCACCTTCGAGGATGTACATCCTTCCTTGATATCTTAATAGTCCATCTACTTCCAGGCTATATCATTCATACTTTGGATCTAATTTCATCCCACTCTAGAGGGTTGAAGTAACCTTTAAATACCAACTATCTCCAAGGATTTGCCCCAACACTTGCTCCCTAAGATTGAATTTTAAGGGTACCAAAGAGAAGACACGTCGTCTCCTACTCAAGGCATCTGTGACCACATTCGCCTTTCCCTTGATGTACAAAATTCCAAAATCATACTCACTCATAAAATCACGCCATCGCCTCTGCTTGGCATTGAGATCCCTTTGAGTGAAGAGATTTTTTTAACTTTCGTGGTCCATTTTGAACTCAAAGTTTCGCCCCATTGGATAGTGCCTCTAAATTTTCAAAGCTAGCATTACAACTGCCAACTCTAAATCATGAGTAGCGTAAATCTCCTCATGTTGCTTCAACTTCCTTGACGCGTACGCTGTCACTCCTCCATCCTACATTAGCATGCCCCCCAACCCTTGCTTCGAAGCATCTGTGCAGACTATGAAGTCTTTTTCCTTATCCGACACTCGTAGAATTGGTGCACTAGTTAGTAACCGCTTAAGCTCGATGAATGCACTATCACATTCTTCTGTCCATTCATACCTGACCCCCTTGCGCTGCAGAGTGGTGATGGGTTTCGCTATTTTAGAGAACCCTTCCACAAATCTTCGGTAATAACCTGCTAGCCCCATGAAGCTTCTTACCTCATGAGCATTTTTCGGCACTGGCCATTCCATAATGTCCTTTACCTTTTCTGGTTCCACAGGGATTCCTTCACCAGAAATGATATGACCTAAATAGTGAATTTCTTTCTGGAAGAAAGAACACTTCAACAACTTTCCATACAATTTGTTCTCTCTAAGGCAGGACAACACCACTCGCAAGTGTTCCTCATGTTCTCTTTTGTTCTTGGAATAGATGAGGATATCATCTAGAAAGACATGTACAAAGTGATCTAAGTACTTCTGGAATACACCATTCATGAGGCTCATGAATATTGTTGATGCATTGGTCAAACTGAAAGGTACTACAACGAACTCGTAATGCCCGAACTGAGTTCGAAATGCAGTTTTAAGAATGTCACCTTCCTTAATCCTTAACTCGTGATACCCTAATCACAAATAATTTTTTGAGAACATCATTTATCCTTTCATCTGATCAAAGAGATCATCTATCTGTGTCATTGGGTACCTATTTTTCACTATAGCACAGTTCAATTCCTTGTAATCTATACACAGTCGTAAGGAACCATCCTTCTTCAAAAAAAAATTACTGGTGCACCCCAAGGTGAGACACTAGGCCTTATTAGCCCTAAGTCAATTAGTTCTTTCAATTGCATCTACAAATCACAAAGTTTTGGCGCTGTCATCCCATACAGAGTCTTGGAAATTCGCTTTGCACCAGGTTTTAGCTCAATGGTAAAATCAAGCTCCCTCTTAGGAGGTAACCCTGGCAACTCTTTCGGAAAGACATCCTTAAACTCCAAGAATACTGGGTACTGATCCAAGGAGGGTCCTTTCCTTTCATTGACTGCTTCCACTACATATAGTCAACACCCTTGCCTCATGCAACGTTTAACCTTCATAGTCGAGATAAAGTGTAGAGACACATTCCTTCGTACACCGTGGATCTCTACTGACCTTCCTTCATCGTCAACACAAAGCACCCTTTTCGCGAAACAATCTACCATAGCTCGATGAGCTTCTAACCAATCCATTCCAATGATTAGGTCATACGTCCCCAGAGCAGTGATGTATACCTTCAACTTAGTAGTACACACTCCCATGTCTACTAGACAATTATCAACGCTAGGTCTTACCGCTTGTTTTTCCCTCGAATCCATCTTGACTTGTTTAAATTCATCGTGCTCGTAAGCTGCCAACCCACACTTTTCTAATGCAGATGGTGAAATTAAACTATTTGTAGAACCAGAATCAAATAAATTTTAACATTGACATGATTTAGCGTACCTGACGACTCCACCACCGTGGATTGATGTTTTGCATGGTGATTATTAACCACAGCATAAATCTGGTGGCTACTACTCGCTCTTCACATCGGGGCCTTTCCTTCTCTATGCACAAATTCTGCTTGCAACTCTGGGCATTCACGCTGGTAATGGGGCCCTCCACACCCCCAACACATAACACGATATGGAACCTGCGCACTACCCTGTGACGGTCTATGAAATGAGTTCCTTCCCGTGGAGCCCCTGCCCCTACTTGCTGCTACTCGAGAAGTTCGTGGACCTACCTGCGTCGTTGGTGATGAGTGGGATGTTGCACTTGCTGCCATTGAAATACATGTAGAAATTGTCCTAGTTGCAACTCTATTACCATAAGGAGGCGGCCTAGAGCTCCCTCCCCTGGAGAAGGTCCTAGGGGCCTTCCCCATGAATCCAGGATGTTGTGGAAAGGTCGATCTCATACCTTTGTTTAAGCTCATATGCTCCTCCACATAATGTGAATTTTCAACTGCTTCTGCTACTGACAACGGTTTCCACATTCGTACCATGGCCCTTATCTTAGGGTTTAACCCATACACAAAAATTTATGCCTGTCATTGATCGGTGTCCATGTACAAGACATATTTTACCAACTCCATGAACATAATCTCGTACTCTTCCATGGTCATGTTTCCCTGAACTAGAGCATGAAATTATTCCACCTGTTGTTCCTCGTAGTACTTTTGTAAATATTTCCTACGGAACCTTTCCTCAAAAAGTTCCCAAGAGACGGTGTCTGGGGTAAGGTGCAACTTCCACTCTAGGTTACCCCACCAGTTCAAGGCATTGTCCCTCAACTGGAAGATCTCTATGTTCGCCTTTGATGTGGAAGCATGGTCTCTTAAGGTGAAACATCGTGTCATCCCTTCCAACCATGCCTCCACACGTTCACTGGCACGACCCCCAGCAAACTCTGGGAATTTGATCTTTTGTAGTTCTCTAGTGATGTCCCCGGGTGGAGGCCCTCCCTCTGAATCCCTCGATGCTTCAGGTTTACCCACTCCAAATGGTGGGGGTTCCACTTCGACATATGTTGGTTGACGCCCCTTTAAAGTCTCATTAATAGCTTCCAAAGAGCGCAAAATGAGAGCTCATTTAGGTGATGGTGGTGGCAGCGCCGGCGTTGGTGGTCCTTGCGACGATGCCCCTCGACCTCGATTTCCCCGAGTCCTAACAATCTTGAATAATTGAATCTGCATCAAACCAAATGCTTGTCAGGGAAGAGTCTAAGGCAGTTCACATTCGCTCAACTTATACTTGTAAACATAAGGTTAGGCGTAATTTTTTTTTTGTTTACTTGTCTGTAAATAGACGTTACTCTCTTTAGGGTAAGTGGCTAAAGATTGGGGTCGAAATCCTCTAAGCTTGGTAACTTTGTTCATAATAGTTGCTAACTCCCTTTCCTTGCCAACTATGTTAGCACTGCAAGGTACTCGCCAATAAGTGTCACTTACCTCCTTAAGTCTTTAGAGATTTGAAAACTAATCAAAGTGTTTTAAATACAATTTTGATTAATCATTATAACCCAATAACCAAGACAAAACTTTAACCTAAGTTTCAATAGTCTTAATCAACACATTTAATCTAATCCATAAAATTAATATTATTATTAGTATCATAATTAAGTACTTAATTAATCACTTAATTAATATGTACTTAATTAATTAATTAATCACTTTAGTTTTATTTTAATCCTTTTTTTTAGTTTTTGTTTTAGATTTTCGGTGATCACGGGCTGTGACCCTGCGTTTACTCTCAAAGGCGCTTTCGGAATTTGTGAATAGGAAGGAGTTAATCCTCGCTTATCACAATCACGATGAGCGAAACGCCTAGATGGCTTAATTGGGCGCCACGCGTCCTCTTAGATCTGACGGTCCTGAACTCACTCGGTGATGCTGTGGGCCTGGGTCCTGGACACTCCCGGCACCTCGCGCATCGAGAATATCACAGAGTTGCTCCTTGCGCCTCGAAATCACGATGGGGGAAACGGCGAGGAGCCTAATCGCACGCTAGGTGTCTCCTGTGGATGGACGGCTGATGTTTCTCCGTGATACTGCGGGCCCGACTTTGGGCGCTTTCGAAGCTTCGGGGTTCGGGGTTTCAAGATGTACAATGACATGGAACTCTCACCCTTCGAACTCTCGAATGCCGAAACACCGACGTGACTAGATCTCGCGCCACGCGTCCTTTGGGATGGACGGCTGCCATCCATTCCTACACATAATATGGGCGCTATCCATTGCGCTAATCTCGGCGCAACTCCTCTAACCACGATTTCCCGCCATCCATCGATCTGCTCTTATGGACGAATCTGGACCGTCGACAATATAATTTCGCCCGCTTACTCGCTTGGAAGCTTGAAACGATATTTTTCCATGTTGCGCTCGGGCGCTTCTCATGCAACTTGCAGACTTGAATACTCTTGTGCCTAGGACAAGAAATGTTACTAAAATTAGGCTCCATGGGGGATAGAGTCGTCCCTGTGATGCTCTAAGGACTCATTTTGCAGTTCCAGTGCCTTGTTGTTGGGCTATGGAGTCATTTATTTAAAACTTTAAAGACGGAAAGAAAAACAATATTTACAACCACGAAAGAACCATGAGCGGCTCAAGAGAAAAATCCTTTTAGGAAATGCCCATTCACAGGGCCATTGAAAACTTCTTGATCCTTCAAATCCCATACCCTGTAGGTGTTATTTGAGAATACTCCGGATACTTTTAAAGGCCCGATCCACGGGGCTTCGAATTTTCCGTGCTTGTCTTTATCTTGTTTAGGAGCATCCCATTTCAGTACTAGGTCTCATATCTGAAACTCTTCCTTCTTGGCCTTCTTATCAAAAACCTGTTTGATCCTTTGCTGATGGTCCTGGATTCTGCCCATTACCTGCTCTCTGGCCTGCTGGACTTCCACTAGCTGATGAATTCTTTTGATCATGTCATCAGGTTCCTCTTGATGATCCTGGAGGAATTTTGCTACAAGAATGGCTAAATGAGAAGGAAAAACAGCCTCTGTTCCATAGACTAGTTGGAAAGGAGAGATGCCTATAGATCTCTTCATGGTCACTCGATCGGCCCATAGAGAGAATTTCAATCTTGAGTGCCAGGCCTTATTGTTGTCTTCCAACAGTCTTTTGATGATCCTTATCAGGCTTTTGTTGGAGGACTTTGCTAAACCATTGCCCTGGGGATAGTACGGGGTGGAGTGAATCAGTTTGATCCTGAATTGCTCACAGAACTTGGCTAATGGATCAGCCCTGAAAGAGGTTGTGTTATCCGTGACAATCTTACTTGGGCAGTCGAATATTGTGATGAGGTCTTCCAGGAATCCAGTGATTACCTTGTGGGAAGCACTCCTGGTGGGGATAGCTTCTATCCATTTGGTAAAGAAATCTGTGGCAGTCAGGATCCATCTGTGCTGCCCACTGGATGCGGGGTGAATTTCTCCAATGAAATCTAGGCCCCATTGCTGGAAAGGTCCTGAAACAACCACAGGATTTAACGACAAATACTTGAGTTGTTGTTTTCCTACAAATTTTTGACATTTGATGCAGGCTCTGACCCTTCTGTCGACGTCAGTAAATACGGTGGGCCAGTAGTATCCAGCCCTGAGGATTTTGTAGGCCATGGTTTTCCAAAAATGATGCCCTCCACATAGGTTGTCGTGAAATTCAACCATGATCCTGTCAGCCTCTTGCGGATCTACACATTTCAAGAGCAACCCCAAGGGGTCCTTCCAATATAAAACTTGATCAATAAGGCAGTATCTGACTGCTTTGAGCTTCATATCTTTTGCCTTGTTTCTTTGCAGGCCATCTGGAGGCCGCAACTCTTGCAGAAAATATATGACATCCTTATACCAGGGACATCGAGCCAATGGGGGCTCCCTTTGAGGGTCTATTTCAGACAACCGACCCTATTGAATTCGTGAGCATTCGTTGATGAAACTTACCCCCAAGGCTTGGTAATTGGCTTCAGCCAATAGCTTGGCTAAACCTTGACCTTTGATCAATTTGGTAGGCTTTATTTCCAGGTCAAATTCCAGAATCTTGGCTATCCACTTACTCCTTCTCCCGTCTATGTCAGGCTGAATAAGAATGTCTTTAACAGCAACTGAGGGGACATAAGCGATGATTTTTTACTGCAGGACATAGATTCTAAATTCCTTGAGAGTAGTTACCAGGGCATAGGCTTGCTTCTCCATAGCGTCATACCTGACTTCGGCATTCCTTAATGCTCGGATGAAATAGGAAATAGGTTGCTCTAGCCCAACCTTGTTTGTCTGTAGTAAAATAGCAGCCACCGTGTCAGGTGAGGCAAAGGAGAAAATAAGGAAATCCTTTGAATAATCGGGACTGATAAGCACGGGGGCTTCAGACAGGGCCTTCTTTATTTGCTCAAAGGAATTTCTCGATCCAGAAGTCCACCTCACTTCATTTCCTTTCCTTAACATGGTTGTTATAAGTTTTAGCTTCTTAGCAAAGTTAGGCACAAACCTCCTCAGAAAATTAATCTTACCAAGGAAAGATTGGACCTCCTTCTTGGACCTCGGGATTGATAAGGCTTGTATTGCCTCAACTCTGTTAGGATCTATCTTGACTCCATCTGCTGATACTATGTGGCCTAGTAACTTTCCCTCCTGCATGGCGAACAAAGATTTCTTGGGGTTTAATGAAATGCCAAAACTCCTTCATTTTAGGAAAACCTTCCTGAGATGACAACAGTGTTCTTTATCAGATTTTGAAAATACTGTGATGTCATCCAGATAGACGACCACAAATTTATCCTTTTTCCCAATGAAAACTATGTCCATGGCACGTTGAAACGTTTCCCCCGCATTCATTAATCCAAACGGCATCTTGGCATACATGAATGTGCCCCATGGAGTGGTAAATGTCATCTTTTACCTGTCCTCAGGCAGAACAGAGACTTGATTGTAGCCAGAGAAACCATCGATCATGGACATCATGGATGCTCCTGTTACCCTTTGCGGTATATGTTCCATCTTTGGTAAGGGGTAGTTATCCTTCCACGAGCTCCTGTTCAGGTTTCTGAAGTCTACACAGAGTCTGATTTCTCCATTCTTTTTCCTTACTGGTACCAAGTTGGCCACCCACTCTAAATATCTCAGTGGTACGATGATCTAGGTTTGTAGCAGCTTCTTCACTTCCCTCTCCATAATAGGCAGCAGCATAGGATTGATCTGTCTTAGCTTTTGCCTAAACGAATTTTCCTCCCTTTTCAACGGGATTTTATGCTCAATGACGGAAGTTTCATATGTTTTGAGATCTCCATAGGTCCAGGCGAAAACATCAGCAAATTCCCTCAAAAGTCCAGCATATTCAGACCTCTGCTCCTTTGTCAAAATTCTTGACAATTTGACAAACTTGGGCTCACTCTCAGCACCAATGTTGCACTGAATAGTATCAGCGTCATCCTCCGAGATTTTCCCTTTTAATGACACATCATTTCTATCAAAAATCCTTTCCAAAGGAACCAGTCCCCTTGGAATGTGGTTGCTGGGGAGCTGCACAATGTTGCGCTCTACTATTTTACTCATAAACTTACCCCCATCAAGCTCTTCTTCAGAGACAGAGTCTTGGTCGATATGCATCTCTGAAAATTCTTCGACAGTCTCCAAGAATTTCTTGATTTCGAGTTCATCCTTGAATACCTTCCAATGTTTGACGTTGTCAGGTATGGAGGGCCTGTATTTTACTTCCACATCATATTTGAATTTGGGCATCAAGGGTACTTTGAAATTTCTTGTTGATGTAGCCAAGGAATCTGCCACTGTGTTCTTCTCTCTTGGGACAAAAGAAATGTTGAATGCTAAGAAGAAACTGTCAATTAAGTCCCATACCTCATTTATGTAGCTCCTGAGTCGAGTATGCTTAGCCTGATAAGCATTTCTGATCTGTTGGACCACTAATTTTGCATCTTCGAACACTGCCACTTTTTGAATTCCCATTTCCCTTGTGGCTCTTAATCCTAGGATAAGAGCTTCATACTCTGCCACATTATTGGTAGCTTCAAATTATAGTTTGTATGACAGAGATATGGTTTCCTGAGCAAGTGACACAAAAAACACCCCAGCTCCAGCGCCTTCCCTGGAAAAGGCTCCATCAAAGAACATTTTCCAGACGGGGGTGATGGAGGGAGGAAATTTATGGGAAGTGGTGGGCGAATTTCTGAGTTTTAGAGGAGGCTCGAGAGCATTAGTGAGTTGTAGTATACTGGAACCCAAATCAGTGTCCAAGGAAAAAATGGGATGGTTGGTAGGGTTGGCCTCATCACTGATTATATAGGCCAGTTGGGCTTCCCTGTATAGCCTTCTATGTTCTCCCCCAAACACTGGGATAGTAGCATATGTGAGGTCCATATGCAAAGTTCCCCCCAGTATTTTTATCCAAGATCTTGATAACAACATACCGAACTTGGGGGGGACATCAGCCACTACAATATCCAATGACCACACTTTTCATGGGCAACTGAAACAAGGTCACGACCAGGTCTTTGATAACTCCTAGACATTGAACTTTTCTGGAGTCAAAGGACTAGAGGTCATGATAGGCTCAGGGGACTTCTAACCCTAACTCTTCCATGACAGTTTTGGGCATGAGGTTGTGAGAAGCCCCTAAATCCATCAAGCAGTTGTGTAGTACTTTGTCATGTATGTTCAAGGAAGTGTAGAAGGGAGGGGATGAGTCATTCATGTATTCTACCATAGGACCTAGAATAATTGCAGGCTTTTCATCCTACAAATTGATGGAGTCTATGGGAAGGCATGAGACCTCAGACTATAAAAGCTCGGAGAAGCATTTCTTGAACCCTTCATGTTTAATCAATTTGGTTATGGGCACAGGGATTCTGATCTTTTGAATTTCATGCTCGAAATTAAAAGAAGATGTAAGCTTCAGGATTTCTCTTGTTTTGAGAACATGACTCTGGACTATGGGAGAGAGGGGTCAGGTCTTCTTACCTCTATGACTGTCTTCTACTTCATTAGCCGGTCTCTCTATTCTAGTGAACTGCTCAGGAGCATCAGGTGCTAGTGTCTTTTCCTTAGACCTCAGATCATACCTGCCTTGACTGCCACTAGCCTTGTCTCCCTTGCTCAGTTCATTTAGCTGACTATCCATGAGAGACCCCTCATATGTTGATTGAGTGAGATGAGGAAAAGGAGGAGTGTCTCTGAAGCAATGGATTTCAGGATCAAGCTCATCTGTTTCCCCTTCTTCCCCGTCGACCACAAAATTGTTTTGAAAAGGGGCCTGAATCTTCTGGTCTTCTCTGTCTCTTCCCCTCTCTCTTTGCATGGTCGGGTAAGTAATATTGTTTGGCCTCCTAAAACCTCCTTTGTTTTCGGCATTTTGAAGGCCCTTGTATGCTTGCCTCCCCTCCACCTTCATTCTCTCCATCTCTGCAGACAGAGACTTCACCATCTTGGTCAGTTCATCCACTTGAGAGTGGGGCACCGATGGGCTAGAAGTTGAGGCTTCGGATCTTCCCTTTCTCTTGTCTGCATCAGCCTTGTTCCTCAGTCTATCCGTTGCTAATACATTGGATTCCACTTCTATGGCCGCATATTTCATTTGAGCTAAGGAGGTGGCTCTTCTTTCTCTCAATAAAAGACAGAAATCGAGGCCAAACGCACTAGCATAAGAAATCGTGGCTGAGGCTTCTGAGGGTTTTATTTCGGCAGGAATTTTATTATACATCTTATTGAATCTTTTGGAGAAGTCGGAGACAGACTCTCCTTCCATCTTCTTCAAAGACCCGAACTCTATCATGTAATACATGAAATCCTTCCTGTCTCCCCACTGCCTCAGGAAATCACTATACATAGCTTCGATCCCAACAATAGATCCAGGGGACAATCCTCTAAACCATTTTCTCACCTCACCATCCAGGCTCTAGACGAAGACTCTCATCCAGACATCTTCATTTTCAATGTTCAGGTTGTCTTCATAACTGTAGAAAGCAACCAGGTGTTCTTCCACAGTTATGTCCCCTTCCCCTGTGAACTTGGGCATATACTTCAAGTAATCTCCAGCAGGGAGAGGATTCATTGGATGGGGTAGGATTAAGGGAGCATATCTGGCAGCAACTATGGCATCCATCCTATTTAGAGGGGGATTAGCACCAGCCATAGGAATATTAGGTGGAGGATAACATGGAGGAGAAGGAGTTCGCGAAGGGGCTACTGGGAATGAGTCTCGAAGTGGAATGGGAAACAGAAGAGGATTTAAGGAGAAGGCTAACGGGCTCAAGTCATCAGATGCTCCTTTTTGTGCAGGAGTGGTAACAGTAACAAGAGGAGGAGTGATAAAGATAGGAGTGGGGAAATCTTCTGCGGTCCTGGGTCTATGCCAAAGTACAGCTTCAGAGGAGAGGGGAGTGACAGGGATTTCTCCCTTTGATCCCAAGCCAGGAGGGGAAAACTCAGCAGGAACACTCCCAAAATTCAGGACACGGGAAACCTCAGAAAAAGGTCTGTTAAGAAAATGAGGAGGAGGAAATGGAGTTCCTACAGAAGGAGATGGCGGATTACCTGGTTCGGCGGTGGAATCTTCTCCTTCAGAGGCCTTTCCTTTCCTGAGAACCACCTCTAGATCAGTTTCAGGTGTAGCTAGAGACAGTTGTGGATGAGACCGCGTGTGTCTGCCTCTGAAAGCCACAATTAATACAGCAAGTTCGCCACAGTGGAGTCATCACAATGGAGTCACCAAGTGCACAGTAGCAATCTTCAAAGGCTCTGATACCTGATGCACCTTCAGAATCAGAGTTTCAATGTCGTTCAATCCCGGGGAAAATTTTCAACTTCGTCCCCGGTAACGGCGCCAGAAATGTTAGCATCAAAAGTGACTCCTGGATTGCTTGCAGGAGCAGAGCCCAACGCCCATCAGTTTTATGTCACGATTGTTTTAATGGGTGATCAAATGGGTAGAGACTTGGGATGGAATCACTCTAGCTCGGGGACCGGATCTGGTATGTAAAGAACAAAGGAGGTCTTGATCTAACTTCAGTCAGTGGATTGATTGTAAAATGGGTAGGTGGAAGACTTGGTGAGAGGAGTGAGCAAAACTACCTTGGGCAACAGGCCTTTCAGCAGTTTGCAGAAGAAAAATTCTAAGTGCAAGATCCTCTTGGTTCAGAGTTTCGGGTAACTGAAGGGGTGACTTGACTGGATCCTCCAATTCCAAGTCATTCAGCGCTAATAAAAACACAGAGACCGATTGGAAACAATGCAGTGATCCAACCTACATCATCCTATAACAGTCACAACTCGACTGGATCCTCCAATTCCGAGTTGTTCTAATACGGTATGAACAAAGACATGGAAAGAAGTTGACATTCATAAGGCAAGAAGTCTCAGATGCTAATACATAACCAAAATAACCAGTGCTTCGTTAAATATTTTTACAATCGAGAGCCTTGCTCAACCATCGATAGATTACAAAATACAAAGACTGAGTCTATATACTCAAAAAAAATCACCTAACACAGGTGTGCTCAGTCATCCAAGGCTTGGTGTCCCTTCAGCCGAATTCGGACAGATATTCTTCGTCAGACGCCACCTTAACTGTGCATGGCTCCTGTAAGGGGAGTAGCTGAGCCATTTAAGAGCCGAGTCAGCGTGTGCAGACCTCCTCTGGCTAGTCGAGGACTCGGCATGGCTTCTTTGGAAAAATTGGTACACAGGACCCTCTCGAGCAGACCGCTTGCCAAACCCTCCATACCTTACACTTAATGAACGAGGAGAGCTTTCAACCACCCCCTCTCACCTTCATTTACTCCAAGAAAGAAACAGGATTGAGATCAGATCCGATGGCACCTGGAGATCGTGATGGGCCTCTCTGTGACTAAAACCCGACGCCTTTGACTCCTCTTGCACAGCTCTTTTATTTTCCGGTGATCACGGGCTGTGACCCTGCGTTTACTCTCAAAGGCGCTTTTGGCATTCATGAATAGGAAGGAGTTAATCCTCGCTTATCACAATCGCGATGAGAAAAACGCCGAGATGGCTTAATTGGGCGCCACGCATCCTCTTAGATCTGACAGTCCTGAACTCACTCGGTGATGCTATGGGCCCGGGTCCTGGACACTCCCGGCACCTCGCGCATCAGGAATATGACGAAGCTGCTCCTTGCGCCTCGAAATTGCGATGGGTGAAACGACGAGGAGCCTAATCGCGTGCCAGGTGTCTCCTGTGGATGGACGGCTGAGATTGCTCCGTGATACTGCGGGCCCGACTTTGGGCGCTTTCGGAGCTTTGGGGTTTGGGGTTTCAAGATGTAGAATGACATGGAACTCTCACCCTTCGAACTCTCGAATGCCAAAATGTCGACGTGACTAGATCTCGCGCCACACGTCCTTTGGGATGGATGGCTGCCATCCATTCCTGCACATAATATGGGCGTTATCCATTGCGCTAATCTCGACGCAACTCCTCTAACCACGATTTCCCTCCATCCGTCAATCTTCTCTTATGGACGAATCTGGACCGTCGACAATATAATTTCGCCCGCTTACTCGCTTGGAAGCTTGAAACGAGATTTTTCCGTGTTGCGCTCGGGCGCTTCTCATGCAACTTGCAGACTTGAATACTCTTGTGCCTAGGACAAGAAATGTTACTAACAGTTTTATTATTAAATAATTAAAATTTTGGAATAATTTTAAAATAATTAAAATTAAAACAATTAAAATTTAAAAGAATTAAAAAAATTAAAAAATTAAAAATAAGAAAAATTAAAAATAAGAAAAATTAAAATAAGAAAAAATTAAAATAATTAAAATTTTAAAATTAAAGTCAAGCATCGTGGGTCCTCGCATGAGGCCTACGTGCCCCCCCTTGGTTCTCACTACCCAAAACCCTACACCTAGACTCTTGCTCACATAACGCTTTCCTTCCTCTGTCGCCTCTCCCACTTTGCATCTGAGGTTGGGGTCTCTCTCTTCCTACTCTGCAATGGCAGCAGTGTAGTGAGCACCATAGGCTATTGATTTCACAGGCTATCGTGGGCTTGGCAGAGCGGAGGACTGTAGCAAGGGGTTGGGGTTTCGGTGTTTGGTTGGGCGTTGGAGGAAATGGCGGGCTCCTTCCTCCAAGGCGGCTCCGTTGGATGTGTTTAGCACTATAACGCCCCCTTCGCGGGCTCCTCCTCCGTGTCTTGGTGCTTGGTGCTGACTCATCTAGATGGGCTCTCGGCTTTGTGTAAAGCTTGGTGGTAGGTGTTAAGGTTCCATATTGGAATGATATGGGTAAACACGAAAGCATGAGCTTTTCACAGAGAGGAGACCTGGGGGAATCGAACTCTGAAGGTCCATGACTCAAAACCAGAGCAACGACTCGCAGACACTTTAGGGTTTTGGAGCGGGTAGCGTCGAGGAGGAGTATTTGGCATAAAAAAAAAATTGACAACTAGCCGAGGACGTCGCAGGATCGATCTGTGGCGATATCATGGATGGAAATGGAGAGAATGAGATCCAGTAATAGCTCCTCGACCACAAAGCTCTGCATCTTAATAGCTTCAGAGTTCGAGTCTCATAGATCATCATGTCATTGCTCATAGTCTTCGCGGGTACCATATTCCTGGATCCCCATGTATTGTTCACAGATGAAAGCATCGACGGGTTATTAATTGAGTGGGACAAGGATTCAAACATTGGCCCATCTATATCTCCCTTCATCTCGTTTGTATATACATGTCGACGTTAAGAGGGATTTGAAAGGGGTTGAAACAGGCGGCAGGAGATGCTACACCACCACCGGATTCAAAGCGTAGCTTGTTCATTCATTACAAATTGCAGCACCTTGGCACTTGATTTGGGCGTTGGTTGTTGTGTTGGCATGGGACTTGGATATCTGGCAATGAAACATGAAAGAGCCTGCTCATGGGCGTGTAGTGCAAGGAGACAGACTCCAAATATATACAGAGATGGAAGAGTACCTCAGGAGGGGAAGAATTTTTGCAGTCGATGTGAATGGAAGCGGCCCAAAGCGTCCACAGCAACGATGAACACCATTACCAAGAAATCTCACACTTGGCATTTGGGCCTCTCAATAATGCCTTCTATGACCCTTCCTCGCCATTGCCAAAACCTCAGCACAATCCTCCCAGGAAGGACAAACTATATAGGTTTGACTACAAGACAATGGAAGGAGTGTGGTGTGGGAACGTAAAGCTACTTAAGCACAAAGACGCTGCAAAGGTCTGGTTGGTCATAAGACAGTCCAAGATATTGAAAATATGTGTTACACCATTTAAGTATGTTGTTGTACAGTTTTTGTATTGTTTTATTCCTTGACTCTATCTTAGCATATCTAAAGGGGTCATCAGTCTAAATTGTTGATGTTTTCTTTTAAGAGGTTTATGTCCCAAGGATTCTGTGTTGAGTGTTATTACACCTGGATTTTATATATAATTGCTCTTTTTCTTGCAGTTCTTCCATCTATGTCACTGTAGGAGCATGCTCATAGTGATAAATCTTGGGTTTGGTTTGAAAACAATTTCTCAGATGGGGAACTGAATGAGCAACTCTTTTGCATTTGTTTTTGTTTTGTCATATTTCCTTTAAAACATGGATTTGGTGTATATGCTTTGCTCGGGTATTTCAATTTGATAAAATCATTGCTTGATTGCTTGAATTTGTTGATCATTCTCTTGTGGGGATGGTAATTCTTCTTGTTCAAATCAACATAGTTTCATTGCATTAATATTCAATAAGTTGCATATATTGGTGTGGTTATATTGTTTTATTCCTTGAGTCTATCTTAGCATATCTAAAGGGGTCATTAGTCTAAATTGTTGATGTTTTCTTTTAAGAGGTTTATGTCCCAAGGATTCTGTGTTGAGTGTTATTACACCTGGATTTTATATATAATTTCTCTTTTTCTTGCAATTCTTCCATCTATGTCACTGTAGGAACATGCTCATAGTGATAAATCTTGGGTTTGGTTTGAAAACAATTTCTCATATGGGGAACTAAATGAGCAGCTCTTTTGCATCTGTTTTTGTTTTGTCATATTTCCTTTAAAACATGGATTTGGTGTATATGCTTTGCTCAGGTATTTCAATTTGATAAAATCATTGCTTGATTGCTTGAATTTGTTGATCATTCTCTTGTGGGGATGGTAATTCTTCTTGTTCAAATCAACATAGTTTCATTGCATTAATATTCAATAAGTTGCATATATTGGTGTGGTTATA